>PVHP010026815.1:0-24344 GCA_004024765.1 Zapus hudsonius | reverse complement strand
AGAGCCGTGGTGGGGGAGATTATCCAGAGGCATGGCCAGGAGAACCTGGCTAAATAGTAGGCTATCCATGGTCCCCTGCCACAAGGACTGATCCAGATGACCCATGGAGGAGGTTATCCAGCGGAGTGGAGAGGGGAGGGCAGCTGGAAATTGGGGATAACAACTCATTGTTTGCCCACTAAATATTGTAACTCATTATGGACAATAAAAAAAAGAAAAAAAGAAAAAAAAAAAAAGAATACAACATGGTGAGGTAACCACTTTACTTTTTCCTTTTATTGTGCTGTAGAAAAAAATCTTTCTAATTACCTTTCAAAAATGTAGGAAAATCCATACACATTCATAACTTAAGTTTGTTCTCATTAGATAGAAATCAGCACTGGACAAGATGCTATGATACTAGGTGGAGCTTAGTCTAGGTCAGGAAAATATCTTAGATGACTCGGTGAGCAGACCAATTATTTAGGCAAATTGGGGGAGATGAAGATTGAATACTGATTTTCAAACCCCAACAATAACCATGTATTTCCTGACTTGTCTTGGAGGAGAATACTTCTCAGGAAATTTTTAATATTTAATATTAACATTAAGAAAAAAGGCAGCAAGAATATTAGGAAGAAGGGCAGGAAGGGAGGAAGACAAAGAGGAAAGAAGTGAAGTAGAAAAGGAAGTAGGGAAAGAAGAATAAAGAGAGTAAGAAGGAATCATTACAAAAAGGAAAAAGTAATAAAAGCCTTAGAGCTATTCATTCTTCTAGGACTTCCAGATTTAAAAACAAAACTATTACCCTGTGCCATTAATATATATGGACATCTCTATTATTGAGTCAGTTTCACTTTCCTGTTAATTCTTGTGGTTTAAAACTTCAGGGAACACTTGGAGAATTTAGTGTCATCTGAGGTTAGGTTGAAATGTCCTGAATGATCTAGTTTATAAAGGTGCTAAGCGAGCACATCACCAGTTGGTTCCCTGGATGCATAAGAGATACAGATTTCTTTGAAAAATCCTGTTTGTCTTTCCTCAACACTTTAAGCCTAGAGACTGGAGAGAAACAAAAGCTTCAATTAAAAGGATTTTCCATTATTTGCTTCAAGAGTAGGAAATCCGAGGTTGCTTAGTCTAGAGAACTTTCTAAGATTTTTTTCTGGTGCTGTGAGACGATTTAAATCCACTGAAGTAGCATTATTTACCAGGTTGGTAATAATTCTGATACAAAGCAGTACCTCATAGGAATGCAGCTTGAACCAATAGCACGCAACAGTGCCTCCTTTGAGACACACTGACATGAAAGCCCCGTCCTGAAGATCTAATGTGACTTAAAGGAGCAGACAAGAAGAAAGTTCTGGCAGCCTTGTCTGTTCTCTACAGGAAGCTGAGGTAGAGCCAGGAATGGGGAATGGAGTAACTACCAGGGAGAGCTGGAGAACGGCTTTTTTTTTTTTTTTACTTTTTTTCATTTCATTTTATTTTTTTTTTATTGTCCATAATGAGTTACAACATTTAGTGGGCAAACAATGAGTTGTTATCTCTGATTCCCCTCACCACTCCGCTGGATAATCTCCTCCAGGGGTCATCTGGATCAGTCCTTGTGACAGGGGACCATGGAGAGCAGCTTTAAGCTTGACATTTGTAAATCTTCTGGAGAATTCCAAGGCATGAGTGAAAAATAGCCACACACTATTTTCCTGAAGTTCTTTAAAACTAGTTATATACACATAAACCCAGAGACTCCTAAGAACCTAACAATTATGCAAACTTACTCACCCACCATAACTCAGGGGAATTTGCAAAAGATGTGGTGGGAAGATTGTAAGAGCCTTGGTGGGGGAGAATATCTAATGCATAAAGGAGTGTGCCATCCTGGTTTTAAGGGGTTTTCCTAATAACTTATGTTACTGAGTATCTTGTTATGTTAACATATATAATTATATACTAACAAAAAGGTTTTAAAAGAGAATATTGTTGGCAAAGTTAGCTAACCCAGGTTCAATTTTCCAGTACCATGTATACTAGATAGTTCAGATGCAGCAGCAAGAGACCCTGGCATGCATATACACACATGCAAACACATAAAATATTACCTTTATTTGAAAAACAAAAACTAGTTACACAAGTTGTCACTGATATCACCGGTGCCAATGTTTCAATGACTAGAACCATTTAGTTATTGCTTTTATTTATATTCTTTTTTGACATGTATATGATCTATGTATGCTGGTTTTATATGAATGGTGTGTTATATATAATATATATGTGTGTACTGTATTTTGATTGCATGAACCCCACATTACCCACTACCTGATTCTCATCACTTACTGATGCCTATGCCATAGAAGAGAATGTGTACTCGTCCTCTGGCAACCTGTAACTGTGACCCTCACATTAGGGAGGAGAGTTAAATTGCAGAGCCTATGCGGTATCTGAATTTAAATGCTAAGCCAAGAGCCATCCTACATCTCCAGTTCCAGTGCAGTTAGTTCAAATGTCTGTAACAGAGTGTTGACTGGCCCCATCATGTGCAGGATTCTGCAGATGGTTTCTCTAGTTCTTAGTTTGGCTTTTCCTCTTCCAAACAATTTCAGATTAATAGTGAAGAGTGCCTTCCGCCTCATCATTTTGCCCTGTCAAATTTTGTATTCCAGCATCAGTCTGCAACTGACTATCATTGTTTCTTTCTTCTCTCACTCATGCGGAAGGGCAGCTAGATTCCATTGGTATGGTGGGAAACTGAGAAAGCCCTTGGCTGGGAGCCAGGGCCCAGGTTCTGGTTCTGTTTCTCTGCCCAGTAGTTGGTTGTCCTTGATCATGTCAGTCACCCCTTTGGAACTTAGTTTCTGGGTGCTTAGTCCCTCTCTGGGTGTGATGCTCATGAGAAGACAGAGTTGGAAAACACTGTATTGCATCCTCTTCTCTCCCCTCAGGTACTTGCTATGCACAAGGACACCAGAACCAGAGATTCCATAGTTGCCTGAACTGAGAGTTTCCTCATCTGATCTGAGCAGAGAACTTCTCCTTTCCCTTCTGTGATGTTTAAATTTATTTGTCAACTTGATCTATGTAATAATCCATAGTAATCTTGGGAAGGTCTCTGAGTTTGCATGCGGGAAGGATTGACAAAATCTTTTTGGGATTTTGAAGAAGGGAGGAGGTCCCTTCTCCAGAGTGAGCCCTTCCCTCAGAGTAGGTGGGCCTTCCAAGCGGACTAAATATAAGGAAGCTTGAGGGGAAGGAAACCCTCTTCCTTCCTCCCCCAGCTGCTGGTGCTTGTTTGTGACTTGCACTTGCATCCTACTCTCCTACCCTTCCTGGACATCGGAACCCAGTTTCCTGTGCCTCACATCGAGGACTGAAGAGCAGCTGCTTCCCAGGGAGCCGTCAGGCCTTCTGGGCTGGATTGGAACTGCTGAGGCCTCCAGCCACATGGACTGAACAGCTACTGGTTTCTTCACCAGTGGGCCTGCAGACTGCTATTGTTGGACTGTCCTAAACTACCCCAATAAATTCCCTTTTACTACAATCCATTCTATCATTCTATCACTGTTTCCTCTAGAGAACCCTGACTAAAACACCTTCCTTTCCTCTCTTCTTCCCTGCCTCCCTCCCTCCTTCCCTCTCTTCCTAACTTCCTTCCCACTTTCCTTCTTGCTTTCCTTCCTCCTGTCAGCTGCATTTTAACTGGAAATATAGGGTGGCTCATGACACAGCATTTAAATGTATAGGCTCTCCAACTTAACTGCAGCTACTTCTCTACATGAATCTTCGGCTTTCCCTTGAGTTTACTACCCAAGCATGGTCCACCTGTTCCCCAATGTCATGGCTATTGCTTCCTCCATGATAATACTAAGTTCTCTGGTTTGTTTCCAGAACTCTTACTTCATTATGCAATTAGCCATGCCTCTTTCTATGTAGTTAGCAATCATATAAGCATTAAAATACCAGTGGCAAACTTTTATAAAAATAATTTGATAGTTCTCAGGAGCAGTGTTGGAAGAGTCAATGATTGATTAAAGTGGTGACAAATTTTCCAAGAAACTGGGAAATAATTATTTTTCTTCTGTTAGCTTTTCATGTTTGTTGCTACTGTTATGGAAAAGGAAGACAATAAAGACTATTACATCCTACTTCAGGAGCATATTCTAGGCCTTTGTTGGTGGTAGGTAATATCCTGTTTTGTGGTTTGGATCTTTGCCAACATGGTTATACCAATCACCTTCCTGTTCTAAATTGTATTATCTTATACTGGAAACTGGCCGAGAGCACTGTCTGTCTTCTTAGTAAAGATATCAGGATGGAATGGAAAAGAATATAAAATTTGAAAGAGGAAGGGGGTCTTTGTATGCACTCTGCAGCTCTTTCTATCTAAGCTTGAGAAAATATACAAGTAATTATTTCTTGCTTCCTCAGTTTGATGTTCAGTTTTGACTCATCCCTTACTTCATCTGAGTAACACTAGCTGCTGAGAATATAGAACTGCCTTCTCAGCGATGCACAGACTCTTCAGACATAGAGCCCTAAAGAAAGAGGAAGGCCGTGGTACTCTTGGGGAGTCAGGAAAAGAAACCTTCTGACAGTACACCCAAGGAACCAACCTTCCTGGTGACCAGTTCTCTTCAGCCAAGATAATGCTAATAACATAGAAACCTTCATTGCTTTGCTTTGTTTTTGACAAAAATAAACCATCTTGGGCTCCATGGTATTGAAATGTGTTTCAGAGAAGTTGGTAACAACAGCAGGGTAGGCTGAAAAGGGCAGTAGAAACAGCAACTTTTTGTACACAGTTTCTAAGCCCAGCAGGCTCCCCTGGTGTCCTTGTTTTGTTGGCATTGAGTAAGGAAGGACATTGTTTTCCAAATATCCTCCCCCTCCATTATGTTCATCATGGTCATTATCATCATTATTGCTATTCTCTGAATCATCCAGCAGAGCCAACGTTCACATATTGACAGTGGCTGAATGTAAGCACTTTAGTTACTTTGTCAAAACAAGAGTCTGCAGGGTCACCCAGGCTTTGTAGCTTCATAGGCAGGGGCCCTTCAATTACACGCAAATGTTCTGAAATTACCTTTGCGTTCCATTCACAAACTACGCAGACACATTTTTCTCATTATATGCAATTCCATGATGAGAACAAGGCAAAGTGGTACATATATATTATCCCATAGAAGGTAAACCCATATTCAAAATATCCCAATTCACTAGGCAAAAAATAGGGAAAGTGTCAAAAGTTGGGACCTTATGGGAATAAATATGTTTCACTGAAGGCTGAAATGTTTTTGTATACCCAAAGTTTTGAATAGCATGATTATTGCCCAAAATATGTCTGGTAAAATTAATGAGGTAACTTATTATCTACCCAGTCTGCAGTTTTCATCACTAGCTATAAGCAGGTAGCAATCTCACTATAGCTTGAAGGCATCATTCATTATAAATTACTTGCTTTCAATCATGAGTGGATTACAGTGAAAGGAAAAGTACCAAAGAAGACCTTCACTATGCTTTATTAAAAGAAAAAAAAGACAGAGCACTGAACTCCCATATTATTTTCAAACTTCCCCAAGTGAGATATTTTGTATTCAAATACAAAATTTGGCAATGCAATCTCCAGTGTTTTCTGAAATCAGACAGTTATTTTTCCCTTTCTTATTTTTCTGTTAACCTAATGAGAGCCAGAGGCATACTTTCCTGGTAGTAACTCACATTGCCTCGAGATTGGAGAAGCATATTTGTCTTTGCCTTGCCTCAGACTTACTTTTGTTCCTATCAAGTGCTGAAGAGGAAAAACAGAGAAAATTTTCATTAACACTGGTCCCTTCCCAGCTTTTGGAGACAACCAAAAGATAATTTTCTTCTCACCAGAACCAAGCTTGAATATAGTGACCATTTCTCTTAACAGAGGGCAGAGATCTTACTTTGTTGATGGCTGTGTGGGACGATACTGGAATCTTCAATAGGATCAGACAGTAGCCAAGAGTATATGTAGTAAGTGATCATGTAGACGTCTTAATCCATGTCAAAATATATTTGTACATGCAAAGGAACTGCATGATTGTTGTCAGATTTCTTCCTTAATTTGTGCAATTTAAATTCAGACTGAAACTTCTCTGTCATATATGGTTGCAGTGCATGATTCCTTCCTAAACACATGTAGGCAAAATCAGCAAGATTGACCAAAGTCTTAGGATCATGACCAGAAAAAAGTTTGTTGCAAATATGATGGGCAATAATTTCCTCGAGATGTTACATGCAACAGGTTATGAAATATTAATAGTTTAACTGTTCAAAATGGGAGAAAACAAAAATCCTAAATAACTTTACCTAACGGATCACAGGACTAAATAATTAAGGCAGAAATGAATATTACCTGCTACAGTAGGGCTTCCTGGTGGACTTTCTCTAAAAATGTGTGTTGTCGTGCCTAAGCATGGAAAGCTCAGCACCATTTATTTTTATCAAACTTCCTCAGGCAGAAAAAAATAAGAGACACAGAGATTACCATTTAATCTAAAAGAACTGAGATCTTTATTCAGCAGGACTGTTAATTGATGCACTTGAACATTATGTTATACCTAAAACCTTGATATATCAAATCTCAAAGTATCAAAATTCTTACTAGCTTTCTTGGGTACCATTGTAGAAACAGCTTTCTCTTAAATGCATCTCTATATTCGAACTTATTTTTTTTTGTCTCAGTGAGAAGGATATATATCTTGGTAGTGACTTAAAAATAAAGTATTATAATTAAGGACATATATTCCAGTGCTTTTTTTTAAATGACTTTTGTTCATTCAATGTATTACTATCCGCTTTGCATTATTCATCATCCCCAGATTTGAAGTGATTTTTGTGGGTAAAATACACATAGCTTATATCAGAAAAGTTAAGAACGGCATCACTCTGATAACAAAGAACCACTCAAATCCTAGTGCTGAGACTGACAAAGTCTGATTTGCTGCATATGTGATGTGACTTTTGATGGTTGGCCTTGACTCTGCTGTATGCCTATCTTCCTTTTGCATCACAGGCTGAGGTGCTGTCCACTTATGGTGGTCTCAGTACACGGGGAAAACAGCGATGGTGGAATCAAATTTCTTATTGGAAAAGGCATATATTACTTGATTCACGTTTCATTGGCCAAGTTAAGTCACATCTAAAAGATGTTTGTGAATGGGGCAGGAAAAAAAATGAACCTTTTGTCAAAAAGGTGTGAAATGAGAGTCAGAGGATAGATATTTTTGACAATAATACAACTCACAACATTGCCTTAGGGAATTGACAGTCTAGACAGAAAGCTGTTAGTTGTGTTACAGAGGTTCTGTGGTGCATGGAGCAGGCGGAGGTCCATACTGGCTGCTAATAAGGTTATTTGCTTTACTTCTTATTAAACAATATCCACATAGTATTGTGGTAAAAAAATTCCTGTTGTCTCATATAAACATACTAAGAAAAATGCCAAAGGGAAAATTTAGTCCAGGCTGTATGATAAAACATAATATTTAGAAATGAGGATATGGCTAGGTCATATCGATAGAGTGTCCAATTCAATTGATTGTGCAGAAATTGACCATTGAAATCACTGTAGGAAAAAATTCTGGTTTAACGGAAGCAGTAACCACACATCAATACAGACGCTTAATCATCCAAATTCCAAATGAGGAGGGCAGCAAAGTGGAGGCAGTTCTCAATTCCCACAACATCCTCCCAGATCTTTACTAAGCCAACACTGGTTTGCTTCTGGCCATTTTCCCAGGTTGTGTAATTGAGGTAAATGAGAATCACACACTGAAGTCTAATCTTCATCTGAAAATTGTTACCTAATCTCGTCATCTAATACCTAATAATGTCTGAAAATATTAAGTTGCCCAAGAAGCCTCTCATTGACTTGTTTAAAAATATGCTATACCATTTAGTCACCTTTAGACTATACTTGATCATGAGGGCACAACAAACAATTGAACTACTCAACAAAGATAGAGTCTGTGAGCATTTTAGAATTTGCAGCACTTTCATCATCGTGTGTAACATGCAACGCATGCTTAAAACAGACCACAAAGTCCACTGATCCACTGATTAAGGAAGACTGCTTTCTCAAATAAGTACAATACAGTGCTTAAAGTTTGTAGAAACTAAAATTGTAGGTAAAATTTAAAGTTAAGGGCAACCGATTGATTATTTTGATTAAGTAAACAATATCAATGCTTTTAAAATAATAGATATATAGTGATCCAGGGTATTCTTGAAGGGCTAGCTTTGGCCAGAGGGCCTCCATTTTGTTAACTGTTATGACTTCTCTATTGTTCCAGGAAAAAAGCACCCATTGTCCTGGACCCCCAACCCAACCAATCAGCTCCTGGTTTCCCAAGAACCAGGTCAAAATAACCTATCTGTTCCTAGTTTCCTCAACAACCATGTCAAAATGACTTTTATATTATTATTCTAGCCTGTGACTGTAACCACAAGTCCCTGCTGCCCTCCTCCACCCCAGGGTCTAATCAATCCTGTTAAAGTTCACATAGCAAAGTTTGCCAACATCCTGATTCTGAGACCACTAGTTCCCTAGAGTGGACCCCAGGACATCTCCTCACCTGGACCAGACCAATCCTGTTAGGTTACCCCAACTCCTCCCTCAGGCCACTAGCCAACAATCATTTGTTTTTGTTTTTTTTTCTTTAAAAAGCCAACACCTTGGGGACAGAGTCTTAGCTCTGGCTGTGCCCCTAATGGATTAACTTGCAAAGTCCACTGCAGTAAAGATATCTTGCTTCTGAGCTCATTCTGTACCTGTCTCATCATTTGCGCGACCCCAGACCCAACATTCCAACTGAAGGAACTATGGGCTAAAGCACTGGGACCATGGATGACATCCAGTTCTTTCTTCTGTGGAGTGTGCCTTCAGGGCTGTTTGCTGAGACCCAAATAATCTCAATTAACACTGTATGATTTGGACTTCCTGTACCACTGGGGTCATTTTCAAAAAGACATTGTCTATTCCTAGATCTTGAGGTAGTACCCTATATTTTCTTCCAGACTTCACAGTTTCAAGTAATATTTTAAGTTCTGTTGCATTGTGAGTTGATGTTTGTGTAGTGTAGAGGTATAATGTAGAGGTATGTTGTAGAGGTGTAGTGTAGAGGTATAATGTAACATTATATTGTAGAGGTATAGTGTGAGAGGTATAGTGTAGAGGTATAGTGTAGAGGTATAATGTAGCATTATATTGTAGAGGTATAGCGTAGAGGTATAGCATAGAGGTATAGCGTAGAGGTATAGCGTAGCCGTATAATGTAGAGGTATAGTGTGAGAGGTGTAGTGTCAAAGTATAGTGTAGAGGAATAGTGTAGAGGTGTAGTGTGAGAGGTGTGGTGTGAAAGGTACAGTGTGAAAGGAAGGGATATATTTTAAGCCTTCCATCTTTGAATATCCACTTTTCCCAGTGCTACTTGTTCCAGACTTGGCAGAGTATTAGTTAGCCATTAATACAAAATGAAAATGTGAATGGAACTGTAGATCACCATGTTAAGTAAAACAATCCAGGCTCAGAAAGGTGCATCACATCTTTTGTTTTAATATGATATCTTGAAAAGAAGAAAGATTGAACAAGAACATAACATTGGGTTTTAATTGTATCACAGAAAAAAAGTGCATTTAAGTATTGTTATTGTGGACTTTATAAAAGCAAAGGAAATTGAAAATAATTTAAAAACGAACATAAAAGTTGGGTCATTAGAGAGTAGAAGGAGGAAGAGGGGGAGAAGTGGTGTTAGTATGGGTGACTGAGGGGACTGTAAATATGACAAGGACTCATGACTTCCTATGTGACACCTGAAATGCTGATATAATAGAAATTGCTAAAGATGGTTACTAGACCTTCACAGTGCACAACAAGGGGAGGGGAGAGACGGGGAAAGGCTGAACAATTGTTACCATGCCTCAGAGTTAGAAGGAATTTCTGGTGTGTGATTGTACACTAAGGTGATTGCAGATAACAGTAATGTACTGTATATTAAAATAAGCTAGATGTTACCATAATAAAAGAAATATATGATGTGATAAATGTGTTCATTATGTTAAATATTACAAGCAATGTATGCCTATATTAATCATCATGCTACCTCTTTCATAAAAAAAATATTATTTATGTATCAGTTAAAATAAAATAAAATTGATTTTAAAGAATCATAATAACATACCAATAGTAATAAAAAGGAGTGAGAAAGTTTTCACACACACACACACACACACACAAAAAAAAAAATGCACACACCCCAGAATGAAGATTGGGAACCCATAATGGTAACATACAAATAGCAAGTACAGATCCAGCAATGTAAAGGATATGAATTTTCTTTTCTTTTATAACATATATCTTGTCAATAATTAGATACATTGTATAAGTAAATCTTGTGGTGGTACCCCCATTTCCCTCCTCCCTGTCCCCAACCCACAGGAGCCCCTCCTCACTGAGAGGGGGCACACTGGATCAGTCCATAGGTCAGGGGTTATGAATTATACAAGAAGTATCCAGTGTGTGTGTGTGTGTGTGTGTGTGTGTGTGTGTGTGTGTGTGTGTGTGTTGTTGTTGTTGTTGTTGCTGCTGAGGTGGGCAATGACTCTGGATTTTCTCCACCACCATGGCGCTTACAATCTTTCTGCTCCTTCTACCACTCTGTTACCTGAGTTATGATGGGTGAGTTTTAAGTCTGCTTTATTGTTGAGATCTTAAGTGTCTCTGGACTTCTCCTTTGGATTATGTTGGTATTGTTGGTGTCTGTCTCCATTATCCTTTCATGCGTTATCTGATTTGCTGTGGTGATAGGTCTCTTGTTTAAAGGATATGAATTTTCTGAAAACAGAACTAAAAGCTACTGAGAGAAGTATAAAGAGCCAAGCTTTGACATCACTAGAATGACAAAACAGGAGAAGACAAGACAAAACAAAACAAGACAGAAGCTGGTGAGGTCAAATACAAAGAAACCAAACCAGGAGAAATTATGCAGAAAGCCAAGGGAATATGGTATTGGAAGAACAACGTGGTCTACCCCATGGGATGTTGCTAGAAGAGAAAAGAAACCTTCCCTTAAAAAGAAAGCATCCGTGCCTCCCACCCCCAAAAACCAAAGAGTAAGTAGTTTCATGGGAAAGGAGAGAGAAAAACTAGAAGGAAGTGGAAGGTTTTGTAATTGAGGTAAAGGTGACAATCAGGAAGTAGAATAAAGAGAAAATATGAGAAAGTGGAAATAGAAGACATCAAAATTCTTGAAAAGTAATGTGATGAATGTCTACAGAAAGAGTGGGTGTGGTATCTTTCTGGAGCCAATGCAACTCTTGGTCACATTCTTCTTCCATAGTAAAGACACACGTTGGCTGGCCGTGAAGCAGAAAAGGCTAAAGGATGGTTCATACAGCTAAGAAAGGAATGCAAAGCTAGACTAGGTGGGGCATTTTAGCTCTGACAGATGGGAGGCATTTCTTCTGTAACCAAGGATGCAGGGCCATTTAGAAGTCTCCTTTGGAACCTTTGCATATTTTGACTTTATCATTTAGGTATTATGCAAAGTCATGGCTTAGGAATTGATTTGGGTGATGCAGCAATTCTGAGGACAAAGGCCAATGTTTAGCAAGCTGTAGGAAGCTTTGGGAAGCATTTATACATAAATTATTTCTAGTAATCGGTAGAGGCTCAATGAATGTTGTTGAATAAAGTTCTATGATCATACTTTAGATATAATTATGCATGGACTCAAGGACCCATGGAGGAGGTTATCCAGTTGAGGGGGGAGGGGAGGGCAGTGGGGAATTGGGGATAACAACTCATTGTTTGCCCACTAAATAAATGTTGTAACTCATTATGGACAATAAAAAAAAATTCTTTTAGATGGAAAACTAAAAAAGTTTGATGTTTCAGATAGCAATATTTAATATCAATGCACCTGCATAGTTATATTTATCTGCACAAACCAGATGCTAGAAACACAAGCAATTTTGCATGCATGTTTGTATGTGTGGCTGCATGTGCAGGTGTGTTCATGCATGTAGAGGTCAGAGGTTGACATTAGATATCTTCCTCAATCATTTTCTCCTTATTTTTTCACAATTATAATACATATATTTGGTTTTTATATTTCTTTTCTTTTTATTGTCCATAATGAGTTACATTATTTAGTGGGCAAACAATGAGTTGTTATCCCCAATTCCCCGATGCTCCCCCTCGCCCATCCCCAACCAGCTGGATATCCTCCTCCGTGGGTTGTCTGGATCAGTCCTTGTGACAGGGGACCATGGATAGCCTAGTATTCAGCCAGGTTCTCCTGGCCCTCGTATGTTGTTACTGAGGGGTGCCATGCCTCTGGATAGTCTCCCCACCACGGCTCTCACAATCTTTCCACCCCCCTTCCGCTCAGTTCCCTGAGTCGTGGTGGATGAGTATTAAGGCTGCTTTAAGGTTGTGAGTTTAGGGTTCTTTGTGTCAAAAATCATTGGTTTCTGTCTCACTGGCTTAACCTGTGTTGATTGAATGGCTGTGGCTGTGGGTCCCTTGTTCATCCCATCATTCTCCGTGGGGTTCCATATGGATTCTCCACGATATGACTGTGGTGGCTCCTCAGTTGCCAGGATCTCACCTATCTGCCTATGGTTGGTTGGTAGGGTTAGATGGGCCCCAGCTCACTTGCATCCTGAAAAATACAAACATAATCTCCATCAGAGAATGAGATCAGTGTAGGTTGACAAATATACACAATTCTGGATTACCTAGATTCTATTTTTTTTTGAGACAGGTCATTTCACTGATCCAGAAGATTACTAATTTGGTTAGGCTAGCTGGTCACCAAATTCCAGGGATCCTGCTATCTCCACCTCTCTAGTATTGGCTTATAGGTGCATGCTGCCATACCTGGCTTTTTATGTGGGTCCTGGAAATCTAAACTCAGGTCCTCACGCTTGAGTAGCAAAAATTATACCCATGTATTTCTCAAAAAATATTTATTATTGTAATAAATTCCTTTTTACTTGTATGAAACTGTTTTCCAAAGCCATTTCTTAAAACAGACATTCTGAGTAAAAACGTTTTAAAGCACAAAGTCAGCCTCGAAGTATTGATCATCTTTTAATCTAGTTTTGACTTCCCCTTGAAACTTCAGCCATAAAAAGATTTAAAAGATTTTGCCCCTCACTAAAAGCTATCATCTGTAATCCTTGCACTCACCCGTTTCAGAATCCAGATGGCTAAATGTCACCCAAATCAAAGTTTCCAATATCAACAACTTGCCTCACTCATCAGTCTTACTTCGCAACTCTCAATTTGTTGGTCATTCTTTACCGCCCTTTGCTACTTGGTGTCTGCAGAGTGCACACAATCAGGACTGCTAGACAGGCCTCTTGTGTCAAATAGCTTTAAAAGTTCCACAAATCTGATGCAGGGAACCAGCAAACATTAATGTGGTGCATGTCAAATATCATCCCATGTCCACAGTAAATCACTAGGCTAATGTTCAGTGTGTCTTCAGTGTGCTGTCAGAAACCCCTAGCAGCTGCCCCTTATGCCTTGTTCTCTCTCTCTCTCTCTCTCTACACACACACACACACACACACACACACACACACACACACACACATATATATGCGCGTGTGTTGTGAGTGCAGACTAGGCTTCAAAGTAATTTCTTAAGCCTTCAGAAAATACTGCCATGCTCTCCTCCATTCTTCTTTTTTAACCTTTTACAAATAGCCAAAATAATTTATGGATGTGTGAATTTGCTGTCCTTTCCTCTCAGATGCAAGCAATAAAAGTTGATTTGCACTAACAAGCTAAAAGCTCAGAGTGCTATGTGTGTGTGGAGGGGGGAGGGACGACTGGGATGCATTCCAGGAGGGAGGGCAGCTCTCAGAACCCTATGATGGCAGAAAGCGTCTCACAATAAATCTCAGAGAGTCCGAATCCATGATGATGGGGATTCATTGTATTGTTCAGTCATCTGATCAAACAAAAGATTCAGCTGAAAACAGCTCAGAGTGGAGATCACCTTCATTCCTTTTCCTGTGGATTTTAGTGTAAAGATGTACAGTGGTCTCTAAGTATAACCCTCCCTCCTCCCCTTAGGGCTCTCGGGAAGGGTCCTGGTTATTGTAGGATCAGAGCATTATTAATAAGGAAACATAAAGCATGTTTGTGAGCAAACAGGTGACAGTAAAATACATGGTAGAAACAGTGCATGTCTGTGTTACTGAATGGCAGGTGACATTTCCAAGGGTTCTAAAAAGAATGAAAAAAATAGATAAGAAGGAAAGAAAAGAAAAGAAAAAAGAAAATATGCCCAATGAAAATTAAAAAATAATTTCTACTGATAACGTATCTGCTTCTCATGCAGAATAGGCTATGGGCATGATGTAATCCAACTTCTAGTTCCACTCTGGGATTCAAAGTGTGGAAAGATTGTAAGAGCCATGGTGAGGAAGAATATCCAAGGTCACCACCCTCTCAGCAACAACACACAAAGAAAAAAACAAAAAACTGGCTGCCTCTCCTACAATCAATAATCCCTTATTCCATGGTCGGATCCAACAAGCCCAGTGAGGAGTGCCCAGAGGGATGGGGACTGGGAGGAGGGAAATGAGTAAATCACAAGACTTGCTCATATAATGTATTAATTATTGTTAATAAATATGTTAATAAAAAAGAAAGTATGGATCTACTATAAAGAAAGGCATGGTGGAGGAGACATGTGCTATATCCTGACAAAGAAAATGCCCAACTTTTGCATCCAAGCTGTCTCCGTTAGAAAATACCAGAAGGTTTTAGGACTATAACTACAACAAAATTAGAAACCATTGGTTTGTCAGACTAGGAACCCATGCCATATAGAAGTATATATAAAATGTCATAAGAAATTAGACTATAGAGAAACAGCTCCTGTGTTTCAATCTGAGCTGCTATTTAGTGTGTGTGTGTGTGTGTGTGTGTGTGTGTGTGTGTGTATGCATGTATGTGTCTATGGGTGCACATGTGTGTTGTTGTACCTGCATGGGTACACATACGTGTAGAAGCCAGATACTAATGTCACATGTCTTCTTTGCTTTCCACTTATTTAGGCAGGGACACTAACATGCACCTAGAACTAATCAGTTTGACTGATTAGCCCACTTGTCCTGGAAACCCTGTGCCTCAGTATCACCAAGTGCTGTGGTACAGGTGGCTGACATGCCCTGTACCAAGTATCAGTCCTCTCAAAATCTTTATAAATCTTTTGTTAGTCAAATGATTTTTTTTTGGCTTGGACATTTGCTTGAGTAAGTTATTTAACTTATAATGCCCCAGCCGTCTTTGATTTTAATATCACTTTTATTGTTATTGTCTGAGCCAAACAATATTAACTCTGTTTTTAGGTGCTAACAAAGGTCAATATAATTTTACTAGTAATTTTAATGAATCCCTTTGTAGAGTTATAATATATGCAAAGTTATTGGTATAAGACAGGCTTGATGGCACACCTTTAATCCCAGCACTTGGCAGGCAGAGTTATGAAGATAACCATGAATTTGAAGCCACCCTAAAACTACATATTGAATTCCAGGTCAGCCTAGGCTAGAGTGAGACCCTACCTCATAACAAAACCTCCAAAAATAAACAAAATATTGGTGTAATCTAGAGCCCATATTCCTATTAAGTAATTACAAGCAAATATTTTAAGAAGCAAAAGATTATATGACTTTGGGAATTTTTAATCCCATATTAAATATATATTTTAATTGATAAGCATTTATTAGGAAGACACAGTGATGGTACCAGTTGTGGCATGGTTTGGGTTTTTACTGTGTTCAATTTTCATATAAGTTCTGAGATAGAGATTTGGGGGTTAGAGATTGATTGGGAAGTGCTTTATAAAACAACGTGGTAATGAAGTCAAGAAATCAGGGATTGTCATAGGGAAGCAAAGAGCTCTGAAGAAGCATCCTCATGGTATCCAGAAGTACTCTGGTAAGTTGAGTTTTTAACTCTCCTCTTTAAGCCTTTACAATATTTAGAGTCTCTATAAAGTAGTAAAAGTAATTTTAAGAGCATTTTTGTACCAATGATGTCTTTTTTCAGTCATGTAAACCTTCTTATATTACAATATGGCTTTGCCCATAAAGCATAAAGTTTTCCCTTATCAATCATTGGGTAAACATCAGAAAATTCAAACAAACCAGTTATATCAATGAGTCAAAATCATTTGACTAACAAAAGATTTATAAAGATTTTGAGAGGAGTGATACTTGGTAATATTTTCAAAAAATAAGTAAAATAACTTTTGTGATCACCTTCTAAGGGGAAATTTGAAATAATATAAAGCTATGATTTTAGGATTTTTATAAAAATATAGCAATTAATTATGTTAAAATATCAGTGCATAATAATTTAAATTTATATACCATAAGCCATGTAATTTTATTAAAGAATTTGTAGCTAACAATTAAGTCCTCCACTTCTGATATAGTAGAATTCCTTGAAGTTTATTTTTCTTTATTAATATTCTCAAATACCACTGGCTTCCAGCTATAATTCTATTCATAGAAATGGACATAGATCACCATATACTTGAAGTCTACTTTCTATGTAATTTTCACAGCTCTTAACTACAGTTCTTCTGTGGAATGAATAAATTGTTCACTCAAGATTTTAAACTGACAAAAAAACTTAAGTAACTCTAAGTAAGCTACAAGTCTATTAAAAGTAATAGAAGGAGATAGAGATCAGCTCTAAGTAAACCTTGTGCTTAGAGGAGTATTCACCTCTTGTGGAAGATAAGAAAGGCTTTCTTAACCAATTAATTGAAACTGTTGAACTGAATGGCATGGCAAACAAACCCGCAATTTTACAATACAAACATGGCAAGAACATCATCAACCTGTATAAAGGGTTGGTACAGCATTTTCAGGAAGCCAACTGTGTTTCAGCTTTAACAGATTTCATTATGGCCTTATCAGAAAAAAAAAAAAGACATGATGACTGGCAAAAACCTCCCTTGCCAGCCTCCCAATGAAGGAGGAGGCTCATATTTAATTGTATGTAACATTACAACTAATGAGGTCCGGAGAATTGATAGTCAGTGGCCAGAACTCTTTCTGTGTGAGATTCTGGAAAGCATGGTGCCAACCCAAGGTTGCAATGGAAGCAGTCTTGAGGAATAATGAATGTGCTGATGAATCTCCATTGTCACTTTGATTGGATCAGGATCACTTCTGGAGAGGCCTATGAGAGCATTCCCAGGAAGGATTAACGGAGGTGGGGAAGAGCCTCTCTGAGAGAGAGGGCAATCCTGATGGCAGCAGCCTAGATACAAAGAGGTCTGAGGAAAGCAGTGCTGTTTTTACTTGCCTGTCTTGGCTCTGTGATGGTGAGGGCATCTACCCATCAAAACCCAGCTTCTTCAGCCTTCCAATGTGGACTATAGAGCAGTAGCTCTCCACAGATCCTGCAGGACTTCAGGTTCATATTGGGGCAGCTGAGGCAGCCAGCCTTATGGCAAGAGCAGCTCTTAGGGTCTCAGCCTCTCCAATCTGATGAGAACTACTTTTGCACTACCCAGCCCCAGCCCCTACTGTGTAAGCCATCTAATAAGTCCCTATTCTAATTCTTTGTACATTCTATTGGTTCTGTTCCTCCAGAGAACCCAGACTAATGCAATGATCTTACCTTGTTAAGCAATCCCTGTTCAGCCGCCTGCCTTCACTTTAATTATCAATATCTGCTAAGTGCTCTCAGTAGTACATTCCAACAGAGAATGGTTTCCATCATTATTTTCAGGTTCTTTTCTTCTTCTTTTTCCAGGCAAGGTCTCATTCTAGTCCAGGCTGACCTAGAACTCAACAGGGTAGTCTCAGGCTGGACTTGAATCCATAGAGATGCTCCTGTGTCAGCCTCCCCAGTGCTGGGACTAAAGACACACACCACTGCTGTATGGCCAAAACTCCTCTAAATTGAAAGCAGTAAAGAACTTTCACCAGCTTTTATCAAAAGCAACTGGGACAACTCACAAGAGAAAACATGGCAGAATCGTCAGACCTCCACCTGAAATCTCAGGTGCCCTGCGCCAGCTGAATACAATGATACAGGAGGGTGAAAGATCAAGGAACAATGAGTCACATCGAAGTGGTTTCAGTTATCTATCATTTCTTATACTGATTTTTCAATTCACAACAATGGGAAGGGGGGCAACAGGGAATTGGGGATAACAACTCATGGTTGGCCCACTAAAAAATGTAACTCATTATGAACAATAAAGAAAAAAAATTCCACTAAGAAATATATATTAGCTAAAAAGAATTTATTGAACATTGACTGTGAAGTTACTGTGGTTTGTGGTATGTGTGTGTACATGTCTGTATGTATATGTGGTATGTGTCTCTGTGTGCATGTGTGTATGTATACATGTGTGTATACATGTATGTGTATTCTCAATGCTTTTTGAATGAATGAATGAATGTGCAAAACCTTTCATGGAGGATGAATTTTTCAATAATGCTTGATGGAAAAGTAGAGTTTCTGGCAGTTCATTAGAGGGAAATGGGCATAATAGATGTGGGTGGTCATCTCAATATTTAGAAAGTACAATCACCCAGGAAATAATTTTGCCTTGACAAGGAGCTAATGTTCAGTGTACCCAATGTCATTTTAGTAAACAGCTTGCTTCTCAAGATATGAAGATGTGTTCTCATTGCAGCTCCAGGAAGTTGGTAAATTGGATTCAGCCTGATGTTTTCCCTATAGCCAGAGCCATCCCCTGGATTCGGAACATGAAATGTGTGTGAAACCAAGAGAATCTGACTAGGTGAGCTGGTATCTTGCTGTGTCTAAGGACTTCAGTCTGCTATTGAAGAACACAGAAAATGACCCTCATAATCCTATGACTATTGTTACTTCTACAAGTATCAAGCTTGAGAAGTTTGTATATACATATATGTATTTTACGTATCTGTGTGTTCATATGTGTGTGGATGTGCACACAGGTGTGAGAGTGTATATGAGACTAGAAGTCAATTGTTCTTCATCTTGTTTTTCTGATACAGAGTCTTTCAGACTAGATTAGCTAGCCAGCAAGTTCCAGAGACCCTACTGTTTGCATCTCTCTAATTCTGTGGTTTGGGCACATCCCAGCATAACTAGCTTTTACATGAATGCTGGGGACCCAAACCCAGATATGTATTCATGCTTACACAGCAAGCTCATTGCCCATTGAGATATCTTCCAGTTCTGTACCTTATTTTAATATTTTTATTGGCTAACACAAAGCCCAATAACTTTGTTTTCTGGATGGGCAATGCTCCCAATGCTACTGGAATGTGTGGCTCACCCATAAGAAAGTGAACAGAGAAACATGGTGGTGTAGGCTGAGCATTAACATTTTGGACTGAAAGCTATTATTGAACTTTGCAGTAAATCTGAAGTTTTAAAATCTGAATTAACTCCAATCAGTTAAGTCTGCCATGTGTTTTATAAAGGTGGCCATAAAGAAGGGATGCGATGAAGAAGTGTACCTATAGGACACAGTTAAAAACATAAAACTTTTCATTATGAATATTTTCAAACTTAAAAAAACCTACAAATAGTAGCATAATCTTTGATGTGTTCATCAAAAATAATAATAGTTATCAACACTTGGCAAATCTAGCCTTTTTCCCTGAAGGATTATTTTAAAACAAGCTCCCACTAAAATCTTTAAACACTGCAGTGTTCACCTAAGTGCACAATTTACCATTCAGGCCAGAAAGACTTTCAATGAAATACTCAGTTGTCATGGTTGTTAATAGTTTAAACCAAACACTAAATGAGGTGCTAAAGTCTGTGCAAAACAAGATCTGAAGGACAACACTGATTTTCCTTGATAAATCCATTTATCCTGTAATTACTTCAGTGGTAAAATAGATCTCCAGGTAAGTAAAAATACTGACTGAAAATGCCTACCATGATTAATAGAATGCTAATTATCTAATTATATCACTTGTCCAGCTTTTTAATTTTTTTTCTTTTTTATTAATATATTTAATATGAATATATACACTGTATGAGCAAATCTTGTGATGGTGTCCCTCATTTCCCTCCTCTCTGTCCCCTACCCACTGAGTTCTTTCTTAGTGTGCATACCGGATCTGTCCATAGGGTAGGGGTTATGAACTACAACAGAAGTAGCCAGTTTTTTCCCCTTTTGTGTGTTGTATTTGGATTTCTTTTGTAAGCTGTGACATGTTAGTACTATCCAGAATTTTTCTGTAGAGTAAAAAATCTTGGATACTCTCATCACTTACAAAGAGTATCCCAAACACCTGCAAGATAATTCCAGCTGTGGGCCATCTTTCGGTGTGTCTAGATTTCTCATAGTCTATTCCTGATCTCCCTGAGATAATAAGTAAGTTCAATAACTAGTTATTATCTTCACATAAGATTGAATATGCTTATATGCTCAACTTTTTCAAAAGGTAGATATGGACAAACACTTGCAAAACTTGTCAACTTATTTTAGAACAACCATGGAAAATGATGTAAATGGCCCTGTTTGTGCATGTATCATCACACACTGCTTTCATGGCTTGGGACAAGAAAACTTATTTTGTCCAAGATATTTGTATGCTTTCTTCTCTGGGAAAAATTCTTTCCTCCATTTCAATATTAAACAGTTTTTATGGTCAATCCAAAAATCACATTGAACTTTTTAATTGACACATGCTTTTGCCTTATATATTTTTATTTTTAATTTATAATATATATAATATAAATTAAAATATATAATATATAATATAATAATATGTATCTTATATATATGTTGTATATAAGTCATATGTTATATTTATAATTATATTTATAGTTATCATATATTTATGATATAAATATATAATATATAGTGATATATTATATTATATAATATAAATTAATATATAATAAAAAAACTATATATATATATATATATATATATATATATATAATTCTAGTCATTTTGAAGGGCCCTAAAGTCCCTTCTCAGGTGATATAGCAGACACTTTGGAAGTGAAGTCACACGTATCACTGCCTGGGCAGGCAAGCTCTTCACAAAGGATCACTCAGATCTGTAGCAGTTCAAGGATGAACCTCCCCTGACCTCTTCTCCACTAAGAAGTATGACTGGGCTGGTTGACAAGAGTAAGAAGGAAAACACAATGGAATCAGCTGAAATCAGGGATCTGTATGGGACAAATAGACCAAGTGCTTTAGGAAGATTTTAAACTTGTAGGTCCTGTTCAATAGTGGAATAATGACAAAAGAGCTTCGTGTAAATTGAAACTTGATCAAACTATGGCCATTTCAAGAAACTCTAAGTAGTTCGTACAGACTGAATGTAGGCAAGGTTTTCTTGAATGCCAGCTTAGACATTTTATGAATTCCTCCCAAATGCCTTGAATAATTCCATGGTAACAATATGTGACTGCTGGGCTGAGACTGGTTAGGCAGAACTTTATGATTTGTTAGAGCCAAAGGAAACCTGTTTATATCCCTGGGCAGGGGAAAGAGATCAAGCTATGGGCAGGCGAGCCCATAGCCAAGACTCATGTGTGGTCAGAGGAGAGGTGATGGAAAGCCCCCTAGGCTAGCAGGGAAAAGGTTTCTGGAGTAGTCAATATACAAAGAAACAAGTTGTCCCAGACAGATTATGTGAAGTCAGAGCTGGAGGCTAATTTTATTAATGTAAGTAACTTTTGATCTTAGGAAAGGGACTTCTCTATTTTTTTAATTTTTTTTTTCATTCATCAACTTAGATTTATAGAAACACTGTTCAGAAAATATAGAAAGTTGTCACCTCAAACCCCACCATACTTTCTCCTGTTAGTAACATTAGTCTTGCATTAATGTGATACATTTACACAAATACTGAACTGATACTGATATTTGTGTTTAGTTATTTTCAGACAGAGTCTCACTACATACCCAAGGCTGGCATTGAATACATTGTATAGCTCAGCTAGCCTTGAACTGCTTCTACTTCCAAAGTGCTTTCTGTATAAATGTGTACCACCATACCTGGACAACAATGCCATGATTAAATAAAGACTAAGTTTCATATCAGGGCTATTATTTATTCTGGAAAATGATGTATATTTTAGCAAGTACATAATGTGAATCCACTTTCCAAGTATGATAGCAATAGTTTGACTGATCTATGAGTGCATTGTGCTCAATATGTCCACCACAGCTCTTTCCCATTGAACTCCTGGTAACTACTCATCTTTTTACTGTTTGGAAATTTAGAGTCAGAAATACTCATATTTCTTCAGACTGGTTTTCTTTCACTTAGAAATAGACCTTAAAATTTCCTGTATTTTTAGCAGTTTGGTAGTTTCATTTCATTTTATTGCCAAATTAGACTCCATTGTATAGATTTAGCACAGTTTGTTTACACATTTACCAATTGGAGAACACTTTGGGGGTTTCCAACTTTTGGAAATTATGATTGAAGCTGTTATAAAGTATGTGTGTGTGTATGTGTGTTTTATTTCCCTACAGTTTTCATTTCATTTGAATGAATAGCTAAGAAAATTAACCTAAAGTGGATATATACTATGGTTCATCCCTTCCAGCAATGAATAAAAGTTCCTGTTGTCCTAAATTCTCATCAACATGATCTGTTCAATATATTGGGCTGTGGTCATTTGAATAAGTGTATAGTAATATCTCACTTTTGCTTTAGTTTATAATTTTCTAACAACATGCAAACACCTTTTTCATGTTTGTTTGCTATGTATATATTTTCTACGGTGAAATCATTTTCATGTATTTGGTCTTTTTTATATTTTCTTTATTTTTTCTATTTCTTTTTCTTTCTTTCCTTCATATCCTTCTCCTCCTTCTCTTCTTTTATCTTTCTCCTCTTTCTTTTCTCCTTTCACTGGGGTATGTGTGTGTGTGTGTGTGTGTGTGTGTGTGTTCATGTGTGCACAGAGTATATGCATGTATGTGTCCATGAGGAACTCCGTGTGCTCTCCTGCAATGGAGTCCTTGCCAATGTTTTTATAAGCTCTGGTAACTCCCTGATCTCTACTTCCCTTAAGAACAGGGATTACAGTTGGATGTTGCCACACCCAACTGCTTAAATGGGTTCTGGAAATGTGGATGATTGTGGTCTCAGTACCCCTTAGAACCCCATGCTTGCAAAGGAAGTGTAATCAACAATTGAGACATGTGTCCAGCGTTTCTAACTTTAAATTTTTCTTTTCTTGACATATGGATATATATCAGCGTCTCTTAACAGTATAAATGAAATCCAAACTTGTGGTCTGTGCATTACTTGGGGGAGGGGGGTCATTGTGCACTAACCCCCTGTTCATCGGTACCAGAGTCTTGGGACAGCAATGAGCAGGCAGGCATAGCCATACAGGAGACAGTTGCAGTGAACAGCTTATTTATTAGTTTGGGGAGGGCAGTTTAATTCATGAGGGAAAAGGCGGGACAAGTGGCAGGGGGGGGTTGGAGGAGCCAAGGTGGCCTATGGATGTCTCATGAAAGTATTGACAGGGGCCAGCTGAATAGATAAGCTAGAAGGACTTTCTCATTGCCTGGGCCTTGTTATTGCCTTATAGTTGAATTATGTGAACTCCAGTAAACTCAGGCCTTGAATTGCCTGGATTTATCAGAGTTTGCTGGGGCCTGCCAGGTGGCTTGAGGATGGGGAGGACTCAATTCAACTCCTGCTGGTCTCAGGATAAGATCATCGGGATTCCAGACCAGTCTCAACTTTCCTTTATACCCTATGTTCTCTAGGCCTCTCAGCAGGATCCTACACATACTCATGCACCATTTTAAGTCCAGAATTATGTGGGTTCTGGGGAATAAAATTCATGTAGGTAGGCATTGCTGCCAAGGGCCTATAACTGCTGAGCCATCTCCCCAGTCCTAAGTTTTCTGCGTTATTTAATAGAAATATTTGGTACAACTTCTACTGATGCCACCCTACCTTATTTGCATGGCTCTACAGTAAGAACTGAAAGTAGATATTATCAGTCCCTGGACTTTTCCCTTCTTTAGCACTATGTGGGCAATTCTGTATGTTTTGCCTTTCATATATAATTCGAGCTTATATGTTGATACTGAAGAAAACTTTCTGTAGTTTTGCAGGGCATTGCACTGAATCTACTCAGTCTTAATCATATACATGAGCTATATCTTCATTTATGTTATTTTTGATTTATTAACTTTTTATAGTTTTCCTTATATAAACTTTGTGCAAGCTTTATAAAAGTTGGACCTAGGTATTTTCATTTGGCGGTGTTATTTTAAATAATATCGTTTTATTTTCAATGCAAGTTTTAAAGGTTTATTAATGACACCTAAGAAAGAACCAAGTTTT
>PVHP010026814.1:0-24344 GCA_004024765.1 Zapus hudsonius | reverse complement strand
TGCCTAAAGAATTTCCTTTAACACTGACTTAACACATGTCCGGTGGCGAGGAAGTCATTTAGTCTTTGTATGTTTTAAAGAGTTTATGCTTAATACTTGTGTTTGAAAGATACTATTAATAGGCACAGAACAGGTTGATAGGCTCCTGACAAGTGTTTTTGCAGAATGGAGAACATTAAAGCTGTTGCTCCATTGTTGTATTGCATGCATTGTTTCTGAAGACAAGTCTTTAGTTAACAGTATTTTTGTTCCTTTGTATTTAATCGTGTTTTGCCCCCTCCCCCCATGCTGGCTTTTATGTTTTGTTTTGTTTGTTTACAACTTACAGTTGCTTTCTAAGCAATTTAGTAATGATAATCTTGGTATAGTTTTCTTTGAACTCTTTGGCTCTGTAGATTTATGTATTTTTTTTTTAAAAAATCAAATGGTATTTTTTTTAGCTTTGTCTCTTCCAATGCTTTCCCCTGTCCTTTCTTGTTTTGGATACTCCAATTAAGCATATATTAGGCGACTTGAACTTGCCTCACAGCTTACCAACATGGTGCTCTTTTAAGTTTGTCCTTTTGTGTTTCATTTTGCATAATTTCTATCATTATTTCTATGAATGTCTTCATTTTTTTCTTCTGTAAAGTCTGGTTTGCTTTTAATTCCATCCAGTATATTTTTCATCTAAGCCATTGTTATTTTTTTAATAAAAGGTCAACTTAACTTTCTTTTAGAACAATCATCTGTATTCCCACTTAACTTTTTGGACATATATAATTAATAATATAATATAATATAATATAATATAATATAATATAATATAATATAATAATGGTTCTATGTCCTTGTCTGCTGAATCAATATCTGCACCATGTTGTATTAAGTTAATCTTTCTTCTCATTATGGGTTATATTTTTCTTTTTTTTTTCTATGCTTGGTAATTTTTTATTGGCTTCCAGACAATGTAATTATGACTTTGGTGCATTTCTATAGATGTTCTTGAACCTTATTCTGAGGACAGTGTGAACTTAAAAAAATTATTTATTTTCTAGGGTGGGAAGAGAGAGAGAGAGAGAGAGAGAGAGAGAGAGAGAGAGAGAGAGAGAGAGAGAGAGAATATGGGTATGATGGATGTGCCAGGGCCTCCAGCCACTGCAAACTTCAAATACATGCACCACTTTATGCATCTGGCTTTATGTGGGGACTGGGGACTTGAACCTGGGTCATTAGGCTTTATAGGCAAGTGCCTTAACTTTTGGGCCATCTCTCCAGCCCCCCAGTGTGAGCTTTTTAAGGACTTGCTCTTAGGCAGGACCTGAGAAACATTTATAGCCAGCTGTTGCACAATTGTCATTTTGTACCAGGATTTTTACCATCATCCCTGGGCTCTACCCACTAAATGTCACTAAGATCCCACTTGAGTACTAACAATAAAAAATGTCTCCAGATATTGGCAAATGTCCCCTTGTAGCAGGGCGTGCTGAGGATCAGAATTTAGATAATGCCCAGCTCAAAAATTCCAATGTGCCTCAAAATTTAAGTAGTATCTGGATTCTTGTCTACAAAGTTAAAGAATTAAAATCATAGACAGATATTAATGTATAGTGGGAGACTTTATTCAAGGGAACTTGGGGAGTTTGAGTTCTCCAGCCACCAGTGTGGGAGAAAACATGGGAGAGGCTTTAGCAAAATATGTGCTGCTCAGCCAAATAAACAGCAGAAGAAAAGGTATCAGAGGGAAAAGTTTATGTGGAAAAGAATCCTGAGGGCTGGGGTGAGGGGCCTTACCTAGAAAGGGAAGTCCTCCTTCTAGGACGCCATGTGGAAAAGAAGACTGGCCTTTGTTTTAGAGAAGCTTTTTAAGAGTTCCCCCAGGTAAGTCAGAGAGAAAGCTGATTGGTCTATACCTGACCAATCAGTTTTTGCATCTAGGTTTGGGCTCTGGCTAGAGACACCTCCCACTCAAGGGGAAGGTGTCTATGGAGGTTGCCTGAACGGTCACCCCCTGAGGGTAAAATCACCCCCAGTTAGAAGCCCTGCTATTGGGTTTATTTTGCCCCACTGCTAGATAGAGCCTCTAAGTAGCCAATGGCCGGTGAAGCTTTCCAGTCTGACTGGAGAAAACAGACTATTCTTATCTTAGTACTTCAGGACAAGTGTTTCCTTAGCATTAGGAAGTCCCCTCATGAGTGTGCCACACACGTCAGGGGACCCTCTGAGCACCTTTGGAGTTCTCTCCTAGGCTCTTACCCTTCTGCTCTATAGATTTATCTGCATGGTCTCACTTCATCTCTAACTTCATCTTTGAGACTGAGGGAGTGTATTGTTACTTTCTTGTCACTCAGACAAAATACCTGATGAGAAAGAACAAAAGGATTTATTTTGGTGTGACGTTCCAAGGGGGAAGGCAAAGCAGACCCTTCACCACACTGCAACCAGTGCCAGGAAATAGAAGAGGGACCGGAATTAGGGTTAGGCTATACAATCTCACTTCCTCTAGCAAGGTTCCACCTTCTGAAAGTTCCACAACCTCCCAGAATAGTGCTGGGGACCAAGTGTTCAAACACATGAGCCTATGGAAGGCATTTCATGTTCAAACCACTACAGGGAGTCTTCCTGGGTCCCCTTCCTCTGTTCTGCAAACTGGGGACTCCCAAAGAAATAACTTGGAAAACTGTAGAATTTCTTATTTGTTTCTTACCTTAGCAAGTCATGTGATGCAGTATCTACTATATTGAAACAATTACTATTTATGGTGTTTATTTTTAGCCTTTTTGTGTTTGGATAGGAAGAATATGCACGTTCACTGTTACTCTTTTAGTAGGAATAGGACTCTTTTTCTAATTTAAAAAATAATACTATCACATGATAGAAACCCCATATAATTAAAAACGGAGATAGATTTCTACAAAACCAGCTAGATATTTTAATATATAGAAAGATAATATAATATTCTCTTTCATTAAATGATAGTATGACTGTCATTAACTCCTCACCAGTAGAGCGCTTTATATTTTTTAATTTGATAGATGAGTATAGGATGTGTATTAAAAAAAAAAACTTTCAGTTGTTTTTCTGAGGCAAAGTTGGAGTTTAATCAGAAAAGGTTTTTAATCCAAGCACTCAGGAGGCTGAGTAGGAGGATTGCTGGGATCCAGTTCCAGGCCAGCCTGGACTGCAGAGTGAGTTCCAGGTCCATCTGGCCTAGAGCAAGACCCTGATTTAAAAATGGTTCTAATATAGATTCAGACACAGGTAGGGAGAGAGAGGATTTGGGGTTTGGTATGGACTCTTCAAGACTCATCATTTTCATGTATTTACTAGAAGTTGAATTTTAATGTTTGGCTATGTAATATATTTAATGTGTGACCTCTTGCATATTGATGATATTGTTTATTATGTCAGGTACCACTTTGTCCCAGTTTGACTCTATTAATTTTGATTTGTTTTGGCAAATAAAATATGCATGAAGTCTAATCTATTGATATTTTCTAATTGTTTCTATAGCTTTTATGTTTAGAAAGTCCTTCGTATCCAGACATTACATGTTTAGTTATTTTATTTTCTTCTAAAAATTTTCAGTGGTTTAAGTTGAAATTCTTGCCGCCCTAATCTACCTGAAATTTATATCATCATGTGGAATGCTGAAGCAAGTAATTAACTAGGTCCCACCCCTGGATAACTTCCTGATTTCCCAACACATTTTATAGAACAGTTCATTCTTGGCTCATTGGTTTAAGAAATATTTTACTCGCTTAGGCTCATAGTTAGCAGGAGCATCTATGTCTAAAGTGTCCATTCTGAACGGAGTATCCATTCTCAGCTGGAGCTATTTTTGACTGCCTCATTTTTGTGTATTGAACATGTTATACATAATGTCTACCTTATTCTTCATCAGCTAACGAGTGCCAGGAGGAAACCAGCAGATACCTGCAGGTGCCATAATGAGAGCTGTTTGATTCTCAGACACCTCAGTGCTGGTCATTTCCTTGTAAGATTAATAAAATCTTGCTTCACACGACAGAGCTTTCATACCATCACACCCATCTCACACACACACACACACACACACACACACACACACACACACACACACACACATACACACACGGTGCTATCCTGTGAGCATCTCACCCTTTCTGCCTGTCACTACTAGTTGAAGAGCCACAGTAGGAGAAGGGTGAGAAGGAAAATTGCTGGTGCATATGAAACTGTTAGAATCTAAATATAGGACATACGAGGGACTGAGAATCATTGCAAATCCATCCCTCAGAACATCTTCACATGTCTGCATCTCAAATCTGCTCCTAGCCTCCTTATTAATGTTCTCTTTGAGTTCTTTACCTCTCTAATGGTCTCTCCCAGAATGAATAAGCAGAACTCACTGAGACAGGCCTCTTATAAGACTGGACACAAACATTCTAATTCTTATTCATGTCTATGACAGAATTGAACTCAGGAATGTTCTAGTGACATACTGTTATAGTTACCTTTATATTGTTGACACAAAACACCTGACCCCAAGCAGCTGATGGAAGGAAAACATTTATTTTTGACTTAAAGTCTTGAGGGGAAGCTCCATGATGGCAGGGGAAAGCATGGCATGAGCTGAGGCTGGACATCACCTCTGCCACAGCAGGTGGTAAAAGCAGCAGGAGAGTGAACCAAGCTCTGGAAGGTGGAGCTGGCTATAGCACCCCTAAGCCTGACCCCAACAACACACCTCCTCTAGCAAGGGTCCACTTCCCAAATTACCATCAGCTGGAGACCAAGCATTCAAAACACAGGAGTTTATAAGGGACACCTAATTCAAAACACCACACATGCTTTGCTCAATGAAATATAAGCAGATTAAAGAATTTGTGTGTTCTTTGGCCTTGAGCTATACTGGTCCAGATGGCTGGTCTACTGTATCAACGTGGGTTCCTGTGTGAGCAGTGTCCCCAGACAATGAAGGAGTCGCACAAGAGATAAATGAATCTGTGTTGTTTGAAGCCATTATGACTTGGGAGGTGTTTGTTCCACGGCACACCTAGTCCAATCTGAGTGATACATAGTATAGAGATTCTATTTTCAAGACAAAACAATGTGATGCATGGCAGGTTTAACATGGTTCTGTGCTCCTGAAGCGTGTTCTCATTGCCATCCAAGAAATGGCTGGGGGGTGGCAGTAAAGGAAGCTAACCCACTTAATGGACCTGTTCAGGGCTGTACACGCCCAGCACAACAGTCATAACAGAAACCCATTTTTATTATTTTAATATTTATTTATTTGCAAGGAGAGAGAGGGGAGAGAGATAGGCAGACACAGAGAGAGAAAGAATGGGTACATCAAGGGCCTCTAGCCTCTGCAAACAAACTGCAAGTGCATGCGCCACTTTGTGCATCTGGCTTTATATAGATACTGGCGAACTGAACCCAGGTCATTAGGCTTTGTAGGCAAGTGCCTTAACCGCTGAGCCATCTCTCCAGCTAGCCCTATTATTATTATTATTATTAATAATTATAACTGCTCTGATGCCTTGGGTGCAAAACACCCCAGAGTTTTTTCTTAGTAAGGTTGTCTGGGAAGCAAAGCGCTACCTTGTCTTCTGAGGCTCAACTGTCAGTTGAGTCTTTATGATGGACACTTGGGGTCAGGACACAGGGATGTAAGGAGAGTTCAGGCTCTGGTCTCACATGTTCCTGCATTTTGCCCACCTTCCCCAGCAGGTGTTCTGAAAGCAGGTACTTAATGCTCAGTGCTGCTGAAGTCCTCACATCTTAGCTCAGCTCTAAGGCAAGGGTCAACATACTTAATTCTGGCTTCAATTGGGTCTTTGTAATATTGGGAAATTTTGGTTCTTCCTTATCTGCCTTGTTACAGCCAGTGGCCTTGTTAGGTGACTTCTGCAGAGGGAGAGTGTCATTTGTTATTTTAATTAGTTATTTCAAGAGTTTTTCATAATCTGGATTTAAGATTTCATTGTGCTTTATTGATCTTGAGATTATACTCTTATACCCTGGGATTTTTGTTTATTTATTTATTTTGGCTATCACCCTTGTCATAGCTGTGGTTAAGCTCCACTGATGGGCACTAATTGGGTGGAAGGTCAATGTAAATTGGTTAGTAGAGTGAATTTAAGTCAATTTCTGAAGAATTGCCTTTCAAAGGCTACCTGCAGTTCTAAATTAAATTTTCACCAAGTTAGGACAGCCTTCCTGCAGCTGCTGGGTTGCTTAGATAAAATGCACCATTAGCAGGTCTATTTGCATACAAACAGTTAATGGGCGAAAGCCCCTTAGAAATGATTTGTTCTCTTCCAGGGATTTGCTGAGCTCCTGTAACCATGTTCTAATCAGCCGCTGAGCAGAGCCTCCCTGCATAGGCCACACTCACCCTTGTCTAACCTAGGCTGAAATACAACAAAGACTGAATTCGTGTGCTTAGAAAAATATGTTACTGAATGTTATTTAGTTAGTTAGTTAGTTATTTGCAAGCAGAGAAAGAGAATGGGTGCCCCAGGGCCTCTAGCCTCTGCAAAAATGGGACACCTTGTTTATCTGGCTGGCATTATGTGGGTACAGGGGAATCAAACCCAGATCTCTAGGTTTTGCCCCTTAACCCCTGAGCATTACTAATTTAGCTTTTAAAAACTTAGGGCTAGGGGCTGGAGAGATGGCTCAGCGGTTAAGGCACTTGCCTCTAGTGCCTAAAGCCCTGGGTTCAATTCCCCAGGACCCATATGGGCCAGACCCACAAGGTGGTGGCCCTGGTGCTCTCTCTCTCTCTCTCTCTCTCTCTCTCTCTCTCTCTCTCTCTCTCTCTCCTTGAAATTGAATAAATAAAATAAAAAAAAAAAACTTAGGGCTAGGGAGATAGCTCTGTGGATAAAGCACTCACCCTTTAACTCAAACACCCAGGTTCAATCTTCGTTCAGACTCCATGTAAAAAACCTGGTGGGCTGTCGTCCCAGCACTCTGGCGGTTAGATGGAGGCAGACAGAATTTCCTGGAAGTGGGCATGCATGGATCAGAGAGGGTTGGAGAGGAATGAGGCAGGATGGTAAAGATGCATTGGAAAGTTGTGCTCTGACCTCAGGTGCACCTAGGAGCACAGCCTCACACACGTGCGCACACACAGATTACTGAACATGGTGATCACGACCACCAATTCCATCCTGGCAAACAGTGAGCCAGCAGAAACCCTAAACCCATAAAGAGAAACTCTTTGAAGTAGAGATGAAATCACGGAAAACTTTATGTGCAACCTCGGGTTCGGGCTGCCATCTGATCCTGCAGCCATGGCTGTCATCATCCTAGATGCTCTTTTGGAGAGGTCACCGTGAGTGGTGTCCTGTCAGAGCTGAGCAAGGGCAGGCCCAAAGCTGTTGGGATTGACACCCTACTGGCCACTGGCTGGAGCCAACACGCCGTTGTCTTCCCTGTTTATTTGACGAGATCATACTCATCCTGAAAGTCCTAGGTCAGTTGCTATGTCCTCCAGCTGGTTGCTCTTGCTGTTTGGATCAGCCATGGTCTCAGCAAGAAACAGATACAAAATTAAATTGGATAATTAAAAACTATATTTTATTTATTTGTATGGAGAGGTGGGGGGTGGAGAATAGACACACCAGGGCCTCTAGCCACAGCAAAGGAACTCCAGATGTATGCCCATCTGGCTTTACATGGATACTGGGGAATCAAACCTGAGTTAAGCTTTTGCAGGCAAGCACCTTAACCACTGTGCAATCTGTCCAGACCAAAATTGGGTAATTTGAGAACAGTCTATGAAAGGGCTGTTTAACCAAGGTATATATAGGGTAGAAATACTGAACCATTTAACCTCCTGCTCAGAACAAGGGAAGGTGTGATGGTTAACATGACAGAATTTAGAATCACCATGGAAACACATCTCTGGGCATGCCTGTGAGGGAGTTAAGACCTACCTAACCGTGGGTAGCACCTTTCTAGGATCTGAGGTCCTGGAAGGGTTAGAATGGGGGAAAGTTAGCTGTGTACCAGCTAACCCCCAATGCCATGCCAGCCCTTCCCTGCCACGATGGACGAATGTCCCCCAATAGACTCGGGTGTTTTTATAAAAAGCTTGTCTCCAGCTACCTGGCAGATCTGATTTCTAGCCCAAAGGTATGCACAGCACAAGAGCTCTGGCTGAGTTCCCTGCTGGTTTTGCACTTGTTTGTGGTGCTGGTTGTTGGTGGTGATGGTGGTGGGTTTTTTTTCCCCTCTCTCTCTCTCTGCTTGGATCTGTGAAAGGAAACCAGTTTCTTCTGCCATTATGGAACTTCCTCTGGATCTGTATGCTTCCAATAAATCCTGTTCCTCCCATAAACTGTGTTGATTTGGAAGTTCATCCCAGAAATGCGAAGCTGTCTACAACAAAGCTGAAATAAACCCTTCTTCCTTTCTTTCATTAAGGTGCTGGTACCAGGGTGTTTGGTCACAGAAATGTGAGGTAACTAACATAAGAGGCGTCTGGGTTTAGGAGTCAGGGGAGCGTGCTTTCTACTTCCAGCCTTGGAAAATGCATATCACCTGCTGAATTCTGCAGGATATCTTTGTATTTTCATTTTTTGACACATTTTGACACATTTGGCCTGGCTGACCAGTCTTAAGGCTTGTAGGGTCCACTGCTGTTCACCACCATTGATGACTTCTCTCTCCCATAGGGCTGCAGGCAGCCATAGCTTTTCCAGCTTTTTGTCAGCTGGTTAACAGGTTTCCAGCTCAGCTCCAGCTTGGTTTCTCAGTAACCTGCAGCCCAAGCATATGTGGTCTTCAGCAGTAGGGTCTTACCATCGTATTCTGGTGAGCAACCAAGAGCTTTGGTAATGGTCTGTAATGTTTTGGGGGCCTCAGGAACCTCAGCTTTCCCCAACCCTAAAGCTTAGAATGTCATCAGCCAGCACCTGAAGCCTACAATAGAGTCCCCCACTTTGCTGTGACCCTCCCACTTGCCATTCCCACCAGTGTATTGCAATGTGTCTTGGTTCAGGACTCTTTGTTCTGGTATCAAAGCATCAGGAAACTTACCACATTGGACCATGGAATTTGAAATAGCCTGAGTCAGTGTTCTTGGACCATGGTCACTCATGTTTGGCTCCATAATCAACTCTGTCATTCCTGTCAGGTGATCTGGGTTTTTGCATTGACACTATCAATCAATGTCATGAATCCCCTTCATGTTCTAGAAAGACAAGTACACGACTTGCCCGTGCCACGAAAGAACATTTTCTGGTTAGTGCTGCAGACCTGCCAGCCCCTGAGGTTTGTCTTTATGATTCAGTCATATTAATTATATACATGAATGGGTTCCATCGTACTTTTCCAAACATATTTGCACCATGCTTGGCTTGTCTCTCTTCTTGCTGTTATCCTGCCCTCTTCCCTCACTTTTCTGGACCCTATTCTCAGTTGTCCTTCTAGTTTTAGTTCATCTTTATGAAAAACTTTCCACATAAGAGAGGAAATAGATGATATTTACTTTTCTCTGAGTTAGCCCATAAGATTTGCATGCAGGCGTTATATCCACACCTCACCACGGCCTCCCATCTTCTCTTTGTGAAAGACAGGGACTTCTCTTAGAGATAAACTCCAACAAACTGAGGTGGTAGAACAAGCATGGAAGACTTTTCTGGAAACATCTATGAAGCAGAGAGAATGGAGTTCAGAGATAGGCAGACCTGAGTTTAAATCCTTATCATCAATCACGTACCAAATAGTGGCATTTATTCTAAAATTGACTGTAGCTGTCAACCAAAATAACATGATGCATCGGAATTTTATTTTTCATGTACACCTGCTTAATTATGCCGACTAGATTATCAACTCCCAAATCACAGTGCTTTGCGCGTTCTGTCACTGTGGTTTGGTGAGGAAACACCAGCAAGGTTGTTAAATACAGGTAGGCTGGCTTTCAAACACTGAAATTCAATGACTATGCAAGGCATAATCAGCTAATTTGTAGTTATTAAAGAAATTAAACTCACCAGTAAGCAAAAGCAGGTGTGTCTCTTAGAGGTGTCCCATGAATGTTGATCTGGAGTTTGGTAATCAGGGAAATATTGTCCAGCTTGAAACCATTTACTTCTTTATGCTAAGAACCCACAACACGAATCCATTTAAAGATCTCAGATGCTCCACATTTGGCAGGTTTTAAAGCCCTCTAAGAATTATCTTATATCCCTAAAAAATACAGTTTTCACAGTTATTACATGTTAGGTGAAAGGGATAAAGCCAACATTTATGAATGGGACATTTGTCTTCCCTCAAAATGTCTCTATTGAAATTGAAGGTGGGGACTTTGGGAAGTGTATTAGTGACTTTTCTCCTTGCTATGAAACACCTGATAAGAAGCAGCTGGAGGGAGACAAGATGCAGTTTGCTTATAATTCCAGGGGATACAGTCTACTACGGTGCAGAAGGCATGGTGTCAGGAGTGGGAGGTGGCTGGTCACCTTTCATCCACAGCAAGCAAGGAAGAAGAGAGAGAGAGAGAGGAGAGAAAGAGGGAGAGAGAGAGGAGAGAGAGAGGAGAAAGAGAGAGAAAGAGAAAGAGAGAGGAGAGAGAAAGAGAGAAAGAGAAAGAGGGAGAGAGAGAGAGAACGACTCCATCCTTCCCAAATAGCACTACTAGCTGGGATCAAAGGTTTAAATTCATGGGAGACAGTTCACATTCACACCAGAACAGGAAGTAATTATGTCACAAGGACGAAGCATCATGAATGCGATCAGTTCACATGTGAGCAGATGCCAGCATGTTCATACTTTCTAGTCACTGTCGGAATGTACAGGTTGGCAGCTGGTGACCTGGAAGAGGGACCATACCAGAGCTTGACGATAATGGCACCCAGGTCTCGGACTTGATTCCCCAGAACAGTGAGAAAGAAATGCCTGTGTGTCACAAACTATGCAGTCGGGGGTACTTGTCACAATAGCTAGAACTAAGCAGCTCTACTGTCCTTGAAAATGTGTGCTGGAAGGGTTTTGATTTTACTTTAAAAAGAGAACAATCTGCAATCTGACCTAATTCCAGTACTCTAAATAGTGGTCAGTACTGCTAAATATAGTAGCTATTGATATTTTTTTCTTTATATGCATGCATGCTTGTGTGGTTGTGTAAGTAGAGGTGTGTGTGTGTGTGTGTGTGTGTGTGTGTACATGCGGCGACCAGAAGACAATCACAGGTGTTTGTCCTCAAAAACCCCACCCACTTTTTTTTTTTTTTTAGATATGATATCTCATTGGCCTGGAGCTGGCTGGCCAGTGAGCCCCAAGGATTCTTACATTTCTGCATCTCTGCTTCCCCAGTGAGTTCTGGGGTTACATACATGCTCTCTTAAGCCTGGCATTTTAAAATAGGTTCTGGGGATGGAACTCAGGGCCTCATGCTTGCAAGCGAAGCACCTTACAGACTGACCCATCACCCCAGCCCAGCTATAGCTACTTTCCAACAACTAGCAGCAACACAAGGGTGTATTTACAGGTTGCCTTTTTTGGTGACTTAATTTTATATTACAGACGCCTTTGTGCAACACATGTGTACATGGAAGCGACAGTGAAGGTAGAAGCGACCAGGTAAATAGCTTAGGAGAAGGTGTTGAGTCAGATGATTCCATCCAAACCAGACTACTGATGTTTGGGTCTTAGGGGTCCAGGCAGCACAAAGAAAACACCAGATAGCAACTGGAGGTACACCTCTTCAGTTACAATCCTTGCCAACATTGCACACCTTCTCTGCTGTTCTTTATTTACTTTCACAGTGCTGGGAATCAAAGGGCTTTTTTGACAGCATTTTTTGCAGCTGGATTCTGCAACAACTGTGGCTGCTATTTTCCCTGCCTTTTCTCCCTGGTCACGAAGAACCTTTCAGCCGGGTTAGGGTTCGCAGAGGTCCATGCTGGCAGCCTTCAATTGCACATTATTGTGTTTGTGCTGCTGTCCAGTGTCTCTTGGTAATTGCTCAGTTGTCTCAGCCAGCCATCAGAAAATATGTATCATTGGCAAAGAGACGTAATCATGACATTGATGTCTTATATTCTTAATCATTCAATGTTGAAAATCCCTAAGCAATTGTATGAAGGACCACTTCACTGGTTACAAAAATCATGTTGAATAAGGATTATGATCCCCCATGTGTGACTCCAAAGTTTTTCCTCCATGAACACACACAGATCCCTGTATAGCTAGCTGATACATTTCCAGTGACTTCTAGGATAACCTGAAAAATGGTTGTTTTTGTTTGTTCATTTGTGTACGGGAAAGAGTTTACATAATCCACATGGTCTTGGCAGTCAGACTATCTGGACAACCAAGGATTTTTTTCTTCACCTCGTGGTACCATTAGGACTTTCATAAAGAGAAATGCTTTGACCTTGGGTTTGTAATGGGTGTGGCTCCACTGTGCCAAGCTTACTGTAATGGCTGTACTTGGAACACGTGGTCACAGTCGGCTCAGGCCATTAGCAACCTGGCTTTGTGGGGCCAGTTGTAGGATGGCCCCTAGTAAGAGACTAGCATAGGACAACTGATCCATCATGCTCAGCCTTGCCTAGCTATACCACACAGAGGGGAAGCTCAGTTTGTTTTTCCTGTTCCTTTATGGACAATCATGCCATCAGAGTACATGAGGGACCCAGAGGATGCTATGAAGTGATTTCTGATTTTCTCTGAGCGTGATCAGTTTGTTTCTGTGTAGCCCTTGAACTACTGTAACAGACACATGAGAACCTGTTGTGTGTCCTTTTACTGTGTTCTGACAGTGTGGTGCTGCAGGAAGTACTCGAAATCCATTCCATATGTGCATCAGGCAAAGGGATCCTATCCTAAGTTACATGTAACATACTTGTTAGAGTGGCCATCCAGGACAGATTTATCATGTTTGAGAAGACAAAGGAGCCAAATATATTCATGTATGCACTCAGCACTTCCAGGACACTTTCTTTGCATTGGGTTGGCTGGAGAATCTTCAGTGAGCTAACTCACCTTCTGCCATGTCTCATTCCATAGGCATTTAGCACAACATTGTGAACTGAGTCACAATGCCTGTTTGGTTACAGTCAAAAGGATCCTGGAACCAGGTCCTATGTTTATGTGTGAACAGTAGGCATTCCCAAGAATACCCATGGTTCTCCCATCTCTTTCGGACACCAGTGAGAAATGACCAATGAATACTGCATGACCTCAGGTCCTCAGGTGCATTAGCTGATTAGGTTCATGGTGTCCATGTGAACTGGTTTTATTTGATGGCTTTTTGTTCTCTACCTTGTGTATTCTTTGGCAGTTTAAAGATAAGCTGTTTGGGAATGGTGATCTGGAACTCTTTTGCAGGACAGCAACTTGAACTCAGGGCCTTGTGCATGCCAGACAAGTGCTCTACCACTGAGCTGTATCTCCGGCCCTTAGAATGCTTATCTCCAGACCATACATATATCTGTGCTGAGACTGCAGGGCTGCAGAGTACCTGCTTGCTTGTCTCAGGCTTCTGCTTTGGGCCACATGCATATAGTTCCACTTAACATGGAATGAATAGCGTGGGTGCCAGTCCTAAAGATTCTCACATGCAGTCTATTTGTGTTGTTAGTCTATCAGCTAACATTTAGTCAGGGGTTTTACTATGTGTTAGGTCTCCACAGCACACCCTGATACCATTATCATTCCCACATTACAGATGAACAAAGAAACAAATAGATCATTAAGTTGCCACATGGTACCTAACTCCCTGTCTTTTAAACCAGGCTAGACTTCAAGGCTGTGCTTTTTTTTCTTTCTTTTTGAGACAGGCTCTCACTCTTAGCCCAGGCTGGCCTGGAATACTATGCAGCCCAGCTCTCAAACTCATAGCAATCCTACTGCCTCCCCTCTTAAGTGCTTGGATTATAGTTATGCTACTATGCCTAGTTCAAGGCTATGCTTTTAATCACTCTTCCCCACAGAACGATGCCTGAAGATTAAAACAATATTGGGAATAAATAAATATTTGGGAATAGAAACTCATAATTATTTAATTAACTGACCTCTAAGGACTTCATTTGCAATCCTAAAAAAATTAACTTTTTTTCAACACAGAAATATTTGTTTGGAAGAGCCAATTATTAAAATCAAATAAAGGCACATTTCTTCAGAAAGTTTATCAAACACATTCTTGGGCACCTCGGGGAACTGAACACTCTCTACCTTGAGTGACTCTGGTCACTTTGGGCTTGTCCTGCTTCAGATGACCAGGGCATGAGGTGCATGTTTTAATTTCCAGGTTTTAATTTTCCTTTTTCTATCAAGACAGTCTCCAAAAGAATTGTAAAGATCACCTCTTTTTCCTCTGGCTAGGTAGAAGGTAGGCATGAGTGGTGAAGCTGGAAGGAAGTCTTCCAGACAGCTGGAGCCCTGTGCAGCCTGCTGGTCTGTCATAAAACCTTGACCCCAACTTTCACAACACAGCCTCAATCGTGAAGCAACAAAATGACTTAATCAAAAGACAGTCATAAGATTAATCATGAGACCTTGAATAGCCTCTATTACAGTCAGTTTCTCTTGCTTTGACAAACATCCAGCCAGAAGCTGTTTGTTACCGGCTCCATGATGGCAGGGAAAACGATGGCATGAGCAGAGGCTGGACATCACCTCCTGGCCAACATCAGGTGGACAACAGCAGCAGGAGAGTGTGCCAGGCACTGGCAAGGAGAAGCTGGCTTCACACCCATAAGCCCGCCCCCAACAATATACTGCCTCCAGGAGGCTCCAATTCCTAAGCTATTACCAACCAGGGACCTGGCATTCAGAACACATGACTTTATGGGGGACACATGAATCAAACCACCAGTCTCCAAAAGGAGTTAGAATTGAGGTAATGAAGAAAACGACTGTGTTTCCTGATGGTCAGATGCCCACTGTGGTCAGACACCCTTGAGGTTGCACAGGCTCTTCCAGCTCTCTCAGAAACTAAGACTCCAGGACACGTACCTGCATCCTCAGCAGACCTCGGTGTCATCATCTACACTGTGGTTGTGACTCCCCCCACTCTGTGCACTTTCCTAGAGGTCACGGGAAGAAATTCCTAAAAGAGAGATCCATCCCGCCCACCATGATCCACAGTGCGGAACCCATTATGATGCTGCCCCACCTTAAACCCCTTGTGTCTCTCAAATGAATTCTTTCCTTCCAGGAGAGACCCAGTAAAACCATCGTTAAAGTCTCCCTAACAGCTCTGCCAGGAGGGAAAAGCAGGGATGTTAGCTAATTCCACAGATGGGCAAGTGGAGACTCTGGAGAAATATCGTGAAGCATACTCCCTTCTCTGCTATTTTGGCCTAGGCCTTCATGCTTGATGGTATGAAAGCATTTTCTTTCAAGAATTTTAGCAAGAATTTGGGAGCCAAGTATAAACAGAGCTAATCCCCCTGCTGTAAATGAGTTTATTTTTGGCTTGCTGCCCCCTCTTTCCTGGATTTGTTTGGGGTTTCACTGGGATTTCACCCTTCTGGCATGTGGCTGATCCCTGACCCTGAGCCAGGATCAGGATGTGCTGGTGTTGACATTTCCTGTCTCCGGTTCCTCCCTGGCTTCCTTCTGATCACTGGTCAGCCAGCCCTCCTCCCCTTGCATTTCTGCCTTCTAGCCAGAGAGGCAGGATCTGACAGGAGCCGTGTTCCTGCAGTTTGGGACTAAAAATAACAGTGGGAAGAAGCTTCAATTAAGCTCCTGCCTCTCCAGCCTGCTTTGCTCCAGCTCTAAGGGCTGTGTTCACATGTCAGGCGGAGGCAAGCTGCTGAGACTTCCAAGAGCATCTTCAAGGTGCCTGTTAAGACAGAGGCAGGGGGATTTCCAGCAGGGAAGCTATCCCAGGGTCAGCAGAGAAGATTTGAGTCCTGATTTACCTGTTTGAAATAAAATTGTGGGGCTGGAGAGATGGCTCAGCAGTTAAGGGGCTTGCTTGCAGGGACTATTAGCCTGGGTTTGATTCCCCAATACCCACGTAAAGCCAGATGCACAAAGTGGTGCGTGCATCTGGAGTTCATTTACGGTGGGTAGAGGCCCCGGTGCGCCCATTCTCATTCTCTCTCTCCCCTTGCAAATACATAAATAACTGTTTTTTTTTAAAGCTGTGAATCTGGGTATGTAATCTCAGCATATATTAAACCACTGAGGATTACAAATTCAAAACCAGACTGGGCCTCACAAAAGCTAAACTACCCAATTCTATTCTTTAAAGGTTGTTTGCAGAGTATGCCATATGCATGATGTCATTCAGTCCTCATGTTTCAGGTGAATGACGCCGGCCATATCATGTTCGTTTCAAAGATGAGGCGATGACAAAGGGAGTTAACTAGGCTAACAAAAGTTCATGTCAATCATTCATGAAGTTTAAAGCCAGTGTGATCATGGTCATGTGTCTTTGACTGTTTCCACCTTATTTACTTATTCACTTGAACCCAGAATTTGTTAATTTGGCTAACCTAGCTAGTCAGTTTGCTCCTGGGGATTTCCTTTCTGCCTCTTGAACTCTGGGATTACAGGTGACCTACCATGCCTGCCAACATTTATGTGGGTTTTGGGAGGCAAGTTCCTCACCCTTTCCCAGCTAGCACTTTACCAACCAACCCACCTCGCCAGCCCCCTTGATTAATTTCTTTTATGAGAAATGACTTAAATTCTGAAAGCTGATTGTCTCATAACTCATGCTGAAGACATACGAAGAGTTGTTGAAAATGAGATCGTACATGTCCCTCTCAATCCCAGCATGACAAACTACCTCTTCTATTTCCAACCCATCAGCCGATATTAAATATATTTTATAATTTTAGAGTTTATTAAATATATTTTATATTTAATATAGATCTGTGTTTTTTTCTCAACTACTAAAAAAATCCAGTCTCACACTGATCACTACTTCATTTTTATCATGTTTTTAAAATTAGCCCAAGGGGTTTGATAGACCATTTATAACCAACAGCACCCAACTTCAACCTAAGCCAGACAATACGAAGCCACACCTTGCTGTGTCAATAGGTGGCAGTCTGGCTTTGCACAATGCACACCATGCTTTGGATCAAGTGAGAGACCGGAATCCTTGGCTGTGCAAATTCCATCACCTGCCCTTTCAGATCTTGCAGAACTTAAAAGCCTGAAAACATAAATGTGACAGAGCCATTTGGAGAACCTCTTAGCTTGTCTTGGTTGAACATGGGGATCTCTTGGGCTTCAGATCCCAAGCAGCTGTGTCTGGACTTGATGTTGGACTTGATGGATACACTCTTGGGTCCACGTCACCTGGACCACATCCCTGAAATGGGCATCTTTCTCCTGCCCAAAGTATCAGTGTCCTATTTCTTGCTCTGAGAGTTGATACGGTTATGTCCTATAGTTCTAGTGGTCCTCAGTCTCTCGGTTGAGATGTTGGGATCCCATTGTCGAAGGACTGTAGCGTAACCCTGTTAGGTGAGACACCAGTGACATGGTGTTCACAGACAATGATCCTATGAAAATCATAGAAAGATGCTGAGGAGGGATTTTCTGGGGATGAGATGTCAGCTTCAGGCATCCATGAGAATCTTGCTGAATTAAAAGGAACTAAGATTCATGTATACAGTCATAGGCTGTATGACCTACACCCTTGTCTAGATCAAATGGTGTCATGGTGGGTCCACTCATTGAACCAGATTCTATAGGGTCTGTTACTGGTAAACTGGAGTTGCTCTCTTTGCTGGAAAGAATAAGGCAATCTTTCTGTAAACATTTATGTCATCATATGGACTTTTAACTTACATTATATCAGTTTCTCTAAATTGACAGATTAATAAAATTAGCTTTTACCAATTGGAAAATCTAGCTCATTTGGTTAGCTTAACTGAGTTTTACTTTATTTTCAGCTTTATATAAAAGCAAGGAATTGATAGAATTATCTAGAGACTTTCCTCATCCAAGATAATGGATCAATTTCTTCTGTCTCTCTTATAGGAATCTACTTACTGTTTGATGAGTGTCACCAAAGATTCCTTAAGAAATATTTTTATTTATTTATGAGAGAGAGAGAGAGAGAGAGAGAGAGAGAGAGAGAGAGAGAGAGGAACACCAGGGCCTTTTGCCCCTGCAAACAAACTCTAAATGCATGTACCACTTTGTGTATCTGGTTTTACATAGGTGCTGGGGAATCAAACCCAGGCTGGCAGGCTCTGCAAGCAAGTGCCTTTAACTGCTGAGCCATCGCCCAATCCCTCCCCCTCCATCATAATTTGTTAAGTAGCATCAGAAGCTCATCACATAAGCCACTTTTCACTGTTTTTGTGTTGAAGATGAGCATCTAACCCTTGGAATTAACCTTGGGCTAGAAGGTGCCTGCTTGATCCTCCAGCGTCAGGGATGAATTCCAGGAAGGCAGGTGCCCTGGAATCCTCTTTTTGGATGCCAGGAATCTGAAATTTGGCTTTGAGGGCTGGCCCAGAGAGATCCTGTCTTTGAAGGTTCCTCATATTTGCGTTCTGGTCTTTGGGCCACATTATGAAAGCTGTGGAGCAGCTGTCACTCATTTGCCCATCAAAGAAGCATGAGAATCTCTGTCAAAAAGGCATCCAGGAGACACGTCCAGAAGAAAGGAAGGTTCAAGAGAGTTGGAAGTAACCAAGGGCACAGTGAGCGAAGACAACCAGCCTCCATCGAGGCCTCCAAGGCTCCTTAGGACCTGACTTGGCCTTGCACCCCCTCTCCATATTATCTGTTCATGTGATGCCTGATTCTTTGCGTGTTTCCTCTAGGTTTCCTTTAGATTTGTTTGTAAGTTATAGTCAGTATCTGCAGTAATGGCCAGGAATCTAGAACGAGGCTCAGGGAGAGGAGAAACAGAGAAAGACTAAAGGATGAGCTAGTAGACAGGGAAGTGAGGGACAGGATATAAGGTAGAAAGTCTTAAGAGGTCCAGAGGAGTGAAAGGGAGGGGTAGCGAAACATAAAGATGTAGTCAATAAGTATTCTAGAAACCTACTCTGTTAGCTAATTAATAGATATAATTTTTAAAAAGGAGAGAGAGAGAGTGTGTGTGTGGGTGGGTGTTTGGGTGTTTGGGTATCAATAACCTGATGGGGTGGAGAAAGCTTGACCCTGAAGCCTTCTACTGTTTCAGGTAAGTTTCAGTGCTCTAAATGGCTCACCCCTTGTTGTTGTAGTGGAGGCCAGACGTCAACACTGAGTGTCTTTCTCAATCACTTGCCACCTTGTTTTTTGAGACATGGTCTCTCATTGAACCCAGAGCTCATGGGGTTGGCTGGAAAGTCCTGGGACTCCTCCCTCCTTTCTTCCCCAGTACCATTACAGGTACCACCACATCTGGCTTTTATGTGGGGGCTGGGGATCTAAACTCAGGTAGGTCCTTATGCTTGTGTGGCAAGTACTGTACCCACTGACTCATCTCCCCAGCTCCTACTGTCACAAAGTTAAAAATCTCTCACGGAGGATATCATAAAGTCAAGACATTCTTGTTCACAAAGATTTTGATATATTCTGGGGAAATCATATACATAAAAATGACTATCAAATGATGATGGGGACTTAGGAAACAGATTGTCAAATTTCTGGATGAAAAAACTGAAAAAATAGCAAGTAGGATTGAGGATAAAACAGAAACTTCACAAAATAAAGTCTCAGATTAAATGAGAGAACCATGAATGGATATGTCAGTGGCCAATGTGAAATCCTAATTTTACATTTGAAAAAAAAAGCCACCAAATTAGAACCACTGCTTTTAGATCAAGGTAGATCATGACCCTTTCTTTCTTACTGTGTAACTTGTCACATGTACAGAGAGCTCTCTTTAGTTTAGAGGAGTTCACTGGTAGAGAGGCACTTATAAATGTCACTTATAAGGTTATTTGGAGAAAGGTTCAGTTCTGATAGAAGACATTTGGCATATGACCGCAATGTGGAAATTTTACCAGGACAAGAGAACGCCACAGGAATAAAGGCGCTGATATTGATTAGTCATGTGGCCTATTTCAGGTAATAAACACATCTCTCTTTATAGTCTTTGCATATTTGGAAGGTATGAGCTGAAAAAGAGAGGGGGTAGGGATTCATGTGCTTCAGACTGATGTCATGGCTAGGGTGTTTCATGGGTGCCCCCCACATTCCCATTGAGTGATGAGGGGGCACCAAGCATTGTAATAGGAGCATTTTTTCCTTCTCTTTCCACAGTTCAGCAGCCGCTATTTATCAAGGCCTGACTCTGTCAGATATGATGAAAAGCATTTCACTTGGATGATTTTGTTTAATCCTGCCAACATTCTTTTAGGGGAGGTATACTTTTACACCTATATTTGAATGAGGGAGCAGTTTCAGGAAGATATCACTTGTCGGATAGCACGTAGTTGCTAAATGGTAGACTTTGGTTCAGTGTAAGGAGGTACTCTTTTTTTTTTTATTGTCCATAATGAGTTACAACATTTAGTGGGCAAACAATGAGTTGTTATCCCCAATTCCCCGCTGCCCTCCCCACTCCCACTCCGCTGGACATCCTCCTCCATGGGTCATCTGGATCAGTCCTTAATACTCATCCACCATGACTCAGGGAACTATGCGGAAGAGGGGGCGGAAAGATTGTGAGAGCCGTGGTGGGGGGAGATTATCCAGAGGCATGGCCAGGAGAACCTGGCTGAATACTAGGCTATCCATGGTCCCCTGTCACAAGGAGGTACTCTTAACCACTAAAACGGCCTCAGTTGATGAAAAAAAGTGGGAGGGGTTGACAAAATCCAACATCCCTTCATGTTGAAAGTTCTGAAGAAATTTGTAATAGAAAGAACATATCTCAAGACAATAAAAACCATACATGACAAACCTATTGCCAACATTCTATTAAATGAGGAGAAAAAAATCAAATAATTTCCACCAAAATTAGGAACATTTTTCAATAGAGCGCTGAAAGTCTTAGCTACACCAATAAGACAAGAGAAGCTAATAAAAGTGACATGAGTAGGAAATCAAGAAGTCTAACTATCTTTATTTGAAGATTTTCTACATGAGACCTTAAAGAGTCCACCAGAATACTCTTAGAACTTGTACTTTCAACAAAGTTGCAAGTTACAAAATTAACACACAAAATTCCGTAGTCTTCCTATTAACAAATAAGCCAAGGAAGAGATCAGGGACCAACTCCATTCACATTTGCCTTAAATAATACTTAGAAAATGGAAATAGGAGGAGTAGAGGAGGCGACACATGACAGGCAACTGGAGAGACAGAATACAGTGGGTGGAAGGGTCTTGGGGAAGAGGGGAAGGATGGATTGGGGGGAGACAGCATGAATTGGTACCATAGACACTTTCTCCTGGATTGCAAACTAAAAGACACAACCCTGAACAAGAGAGAGAGAGAGAGAGAGAGAGAGAGAGAGAGAGAGAGAGGATTGCCCAGGCAGAAGGACCCAGAGAGGGTGGAGAAAGCCTAATCCTAAAACCATTGGGTCTGGCTTGAAGTTTCCAGTGCCAGAACTGGGTTACATCCCACAGTGAGCTATTGGATGGGGAGACCTATGAGGTCCCCAAAACAATGCAGGCGATTGCCAAAGCATTTGAGCTAAATTATTCCCCCAGCAGCTTACTTAGCATGTTCCAGCACTATGAAGACTAGACAGTGGGGGCTGGCTTCCATATACCTTCCTGCATGATCTGCCAATATCCTGTGTCCATGCCTATGAAAAGATCTGGAAAAAAATATACTAAGTGAGGTAACTCAGACTCAGAAAGAAATGTCGCATGGTCTCTCTCATATGCAGAGCCAAGATTGGAATAGTTAGATTCTCTTAAGTTGTAGGAAGAGTCAATAGTAGTGGTCAGGATGCTAGAATGAGGTTCCGGGTGAGAAGAGGCTTGGAGGGATGACCAGAGGGGTTAGTAGACCATCAGGTGGAGTGACAGCATAGGGGGGGGGTGGAAAAGACTTATTATAAGGGATAAGAGAAAGGGAAGGAGGAGGAGGAAGACAAAGACAGGAAGAATAAATATTATAAAAATCTACTTCATTACCTAATTATTAATGGATATAATTTAAATAGAAGAGAGGAGAGAGGAGACAGAACTGGGAGAGAGAGAGACAGCTTGGGCGGAAATACCATGCAGAGGTGAAGAAAGCTTTACCCTGAAGCCATAGGTCATTACAAGTAGATTTCAGTGCTAGATGTGGGCCACCTTTGTTATATTTACCTTTGTTTCTAGGACAAAACACCTGAACAGAAGTGGCTGGTGGGAGTGAAAGGTTTATTTTGTCTTACCATCTTGAGGGGAAGTCTCAGCATGGCAGGGAAAGGATGGCAGAGCAGAGACTGAGCATCACATCTTACCACAAAAGCTAGCAGAAAGCAGCAAGAGGTGAGTTGAGCTCTAGAAAGGGAGAGCTGGCCCCTAAGCCCACCCCAGCAACACACCTCCTCCAGCAAGGCTCCACCTCCCAAACTGCTACCAGCTGGGGACCAAGCTCAACACACATTAGTCTATGCCGGGGGCCGAGGGATCTGACTCAGACCACCACATATGGGGCAGAGAGATGTAGTAAAGGAGAGAGATGGGGAGGGTTAACCAAAGCTAGGTATATTAGTAATAAGTTATAATAAGGAATTTTAAATTAAGTTGAATCTTCATATGATAAAGAAAGCAGCAACAACTGCCTCAAAATGTGATGGGCTATATTGCTTGATGAATTGTAGTCATTAGAACCAACCAAGGTAGAAGTACCTCCTATTGGTCAATGATGTCATTGACTTTAGAAGTAACCAAGAAGGGAATACCTCCATAGGTCAAGATGACAGGAAGTGGAAGGTTAAATGACTCCAGGCAGATGCTTTAAGGAAGGACTTTTAGGGGAGATGGGACTCACCCTGGCCCTGGAAGGAAGAGTAAGGTGTCATCGTAGATGGGCCAGGGAAGGACCCGTGAAGGAAACAGCTCAGTAAAGTTGTCAGGTCTATGCAGTATGTCTCGTTCACTAGCAAGATCACATGGCCCTGTCTGGTTGGTGTACGCTGCCTTCTTTGTCTGATTTTATCTTTATGATGATTGTGGAATGGAGATCTTGGGTTTTTTGCTGGCTGACAGCCGGGGAGTCCTTAGATCTTAGAGGCCACCTGAACTCCTGGCCCCATGACCCCCTCATGTGACACCTCTCTGTGTGCTCTTGTTTGTTTTTGAGATAGGGTTTGGCTCTAGCCCAGGCTATGTAATCACAGGGTGGTCTCGAACTCACAGAAATCCCCCTACCTCTGACTCCCGTGTGCTGGGATTAAATGTTTGGCTAGAATCCTCTTCGGCTCTATTTTGAAATGGCTGCCATGATTAGATTCAGTATAGCCAAGTGAACTAAAAAATTCTTTTCCAAATAGCTTTTACCTGCTACCATAGTGATATCATGACTCAGGTCCTACCACACTTGTAAGGGAAGGAGCTAAACAAGTCACATTCCTGGGCTCTCCCTTACTCACCGGGGAAGTCCTTGCATTTGTCTTCTCCTCCCTGAGAATGTGCTGCTCACATTCCCTTCCCCTTTCGCCCTCTTGGCACTGTTGACCATTGTGTTACATCGATTTACTGGTGCATTTCCTACTATTTGGATTGTGCCTGATACATGGAAAGTGTCTGGTTTTGTCAGCATCACTCTGTCCTATGCTGGCTCCCCAGACACACCAGCCAATTTCTTGATAGATCCCTCTAAATCTTATCCTCTGGTCTATCGATTTAATTCATTGAAATTTATAAGACAAGAATCTGAAGGCCACTGACTCTGAGCTTTGTGTGACTTTGATCTTCAGGGATCTCAGTTCCTGAATTATTGTCCACCCAAGAGGTGAGGTGAGCCTCTGGTGCTTCCAAAGACATTCCAAGATTCCATATCACCATCTCTACCTCCCGAGTGCTGAGATTACTACAGCCAGTCCAATGAGGTGCTGGGGATCAAACCTGGGGCTTTAGGCATGCTAGGCAAGCAAGCTACCAAGTGAGCTACATCTCCAGCCTCCCCACCTATGCAATTTTAAAGCTTACATAATATTATGTTCCCTGGATGTGACATATTTTTCTACCACTCCTTGTTACCAAATACTAAAGGAGTTATTTTAAATAATGTTACAAAGTACATCTTAGTACTGTCCACCCTCGATCTCTCGATGTGGGATTTCTGTGTTACAGCGTGGGCACCCAAGAAAAGATGCACTATACGAAAGTCTGACAGGGAGGCTACTAAAAATAGAAAATAGGGAATCCAGAAAGGTCTATATCTGTTAACCTATACTGTTCTAACTCTCCAATGGAGATTGTGTTTGTATTTTTCAGGATATAGCGAGTGAGCTGTGGCCCATACAACCCTACCTCCCGACAGCAGGCCAAAAG
>PVHP010026813.1:0-24567 GCA_004024765.1 Zapus hudsonius | reverse complement strand
TTTCCCCATCCAACTCCCCTTTCCCTGATCTACTGAATTAGAATAAATGTGTAACTAAAATTTAATTCTGTCCCTGTGTACAATTCTTTGGCATTAGAGGACAAGAACTCGGAGTAGGAGGAGGGGGAAGGGAGGATTCCAAAACTCTCTCTCTCTCCCCGCGTTGCTTACAATTATTAATTAGCAGCAACCCGTATCAACTTTATAAAGATAAGAGGAAAACTCCAGAAGGTGCATATGACCCTTATAAATCTTCACACAGCTGATGTCAGGTGGCTGTAGCAGAAGGATGAATACCTGGCAGAATTGCTGGTCCCTAGAACAAGCCTCTCTCCATCACTAGTAGAACAAGCCCATAGGCATATAGAAGACTTGGTCATCACTGCCAGCTCCCATGATTATTTGGATCTAACTAAGACATTTTCAAGGTGAAATAGAACTTTCCACCAGAATAGACATACTGGGCCACAGGTCATTCTCAATGTATTGATGTCTATGTCTACTATTCAGGAAATAATCTACTTTTCTGATTATTATTATTTTATAGAACATTTTGCAAAGAAGTAATATAAGTCCAGCTATTTTGTTCTATTATTTAAAATTTGTTATTCTAGCTTATGTTAATATTTTATTATTTGCATTCACACATAAATTTACAGCACACACAAATTCCTCAACAATCTAAGTTCAGAGAAAAATCTATTACAGGATCCAGTGTTTTCAAAGGTCAAGTGCTGTGTACTTGAGATACACTGAAAGGGTAGCAGCCCATTGGCTGTCTACGGTGTCAGCATAGACCATGGCTCCAATGGGTAAGAGGAGAACCCAATGTGCTTTTATTGTAACGAGTAAATGTGTATAAGTGGGACAGAAACATTTCAGTGCAACTCTTCCCTTACTTCCATGTATGCAGCTACAGAAAGTCACCTTTCAATGAAAAATGCTTCTCTACCTGTATAGCAAGGTGTCTCATGTGTGCTGGTGACACACATGGCTGCCCCTGGATCCCTTGGAGAGAAAGTGGCACATGCTCTCCAGGTGCTGTTCCAGCAAAGACAGCTCTTTTTCTTCCTTTTTATTTTATTTTACTATTTCTCTTTGCAGTTTAAACCTCACAAGGAAACTTTCTCTTTGACTGAATAATATATAACAATTCTTCTGGGAATAGAAATAATTTATGAGAAATATCTTTCCAGGCTGTTCATATTTTGAGGTGGATGAATGCCTCTTTTAGCTATTAATTCAGATGGCTCATGATGTCTCTCCCGGATGCTCCAGTACTGTTCAGCTTGCTTTGGGATCAGATGGAATTCTACAGCTGCAGGGAAATTCTCCCTTTTCCCCAAGGTTGCACACGGCCTCATACAGTGAATTTGTTGGGTGCACACCTCCACCTTCTACATAAAGGTTATATTACATATTTCTCTTCTTTTCAAGTGACTGGATTATGAGGAGTGATTTTTCGTTCCTTTCATTACCTTCTTCCAGAATTTCCAGCGAGCTTGTTTTTGGTTTTGTAGACAGAACAGGTCCTCTCCTCCTTCTTCTTCCTCTTGTTTTGTGCTGTGATGACCTTGATCACAGATAAATCAGTTGAAAAACCAGTGTGTGAAGTTGTGTTTCCAACAGGAAACCAGATAGTCACAGTAAGGAACTAATTTGGATTTCTAAGAATGTCACCAATACAAGTCAGGAAACAAGTTTTCTAATGGAAAATTAGTAAATTCTTAGACAAGGGAGATTCATGGTCTTTTTCTAAGTAAATAGCCCAGCTTTACATTTATATTGCTTTTATTTGCAGATTAAATTGGGTTCTAATATGATATGCAAATTGGAAATGTAGGTAGTCCAGAGAGATTATCTCCTCATATTGTTGTCCTATCATAAATCTGCTCTAAACCCTTTCTAATGAATTTACTACTTGCAATAAATGCAAACATATTGGGATGTAGCCAGTGGGGGGTTATTTCCAAGGCTGGTTAGCACTAGAGGAGGGTGGAGGGAAGGAGGGGGAGGAGTGGGAGAGGAAGGAGTGGATCAGCACTGGGAGGGCTGGGGCTGGGAAGCAGTAGAAGAGGGTGAGGTAGGGTGTCTCTGTTGATGTTTGCTAGGGCTTTCTGAAGCACTTTAAAATCAGTATTATGTATTTTCATAGGTGATCTAAATCTGGCCTCCTTACAGAAAGCATGGCCTGAGCAACTTTATTAATCACTCATTCCTTCCCAGTCCTACCAGTAGCACTTGCCTTGTGCTCCTGGATTTGCAAAGTCTGATCTGAGGTTGGGCAAGGAGGGCTGGAAGTCCCACAGGTGAGGAGGTCTGGGCTGTAACCAGATTAGCGGATGGTGAAGTCAGCTTTCTAGTTGCTGTGTAGAAAGAACCCAAACAAAAGCCGCTTGTGGAGGAAAGGGTTTATTAGGCTTATGGACTCCAGGGAAGACTCAATCATGGCAGGGAAAACGATGGCATGAGCACAGGGGTGGACATCATCTCCACCACAGCACTGCAAACAGCAGCAGGAAGGTGTGCCAAACACTGGCAAGGGGAAGCTGGCTTATAACCCCATAAACCCGCCCCTGACAACACATCTCCAGCTAGGTTGTAAAACCCAAACTGCCATCAGCTGAGGATCAATCAATCAGAACACATTCATTTGTTTGTGGGGGACACCTGGATCAAACCATGACAGCGGGTAAGCTATTCCTCCCTGGCCTGACTCAGTCAGTCCTCTTTCCTTGTCTCAGCAGGTTGAGCTGCCTGCATCTGTCTTCATGTTGCAACCCAAGCAAGAGAGCTTTGTTGCTAGGGTCCCTCTAGGACACATTTTTCTGTTAATATACAAGGGTGGTCATGTCACATGATGCTATTACCAAACAGATCCACACTGCACCATCACAGTACCCGAGAAGTGAACTTCAAGGCCACCACACAGGAAGATGCAGAGCCCCAACGGGAAAGAGAATGTATGGCAAGGAGGGGAAGACTGCAGGGGCTGAGCAACGTTCAGTTCTGACTACTGCTGGGACTTTTGATGGACTCCCCTTCTGGCCACAGAGAGGCTAATGGAATATCCCTGAGTGTGGAGAGAGCACCAGGAGAACTCTTGCCTACCCACTGCCACTACCTGGAACTCGGACATCTTTTGACCTTGGAGTCCTATGCATTGTGTTCAGATGCTTCATGGGCTGATCTGGAAATGAATGTGGTAGGGACAGTAGCTGGAGAGTTTATATGGAGGCCTAAGATCTGATTGCACCAACGTCCATGCTGCTGTCTCCCCAGTAGACATGAATTCATATCTAGAGAGGATTAGGAGATAGGTCACATTACACCATCAGGTTTGGTTCCCTAGCAGCTCACACAGCTGCTCTAAATGCCCTGAAGCCTTCTAGGTCTGTGCTTCTTGGTCACATTGCCTGTTATGGATGCAGAGGGCACTGCTTCCCAGAAGCTGTAGACAGGTAACTTCTGGCCTTTCAGCTGGCATGCCTCTATGGGCAGGGCGCCTAGGGATAATGGTAATTATTTTCAATATTAGCACTTATGCTTTGTTTTCCATTTCCAGGAATGTGTAATTGGTTTCATTAATAAGCAGGAGTGCTTATTTTCTCCTTTAAAAATAACCATCTGGGTGGTATTAGTTCTAAGTTTAATTTGCACAGGTGAAGTTGTAAGGGGTTGATTTGTCTGGTGTTGAGCATGTCTTTAACGTTCTGATTTTCTGCAGGGAGCCATCTGGCTTCTGTGTGACTTGTCACCTATTCCCACTAGAAGGGTGTCCTGCAGGTTAGTGGAAATAGGGTGCTTTAATCTTTCCTGGTGGTTTCTCTGTGCGGAGAGGATGAAGATGGGGCAGGAGAGGCACCGAGGCCCCTTTCTTCCACACAGAAAGAAGGGGCTGGTGTAGAAGCCCAGGACAGACAGGGTGTGTGTCTTTATCTTTATCTTTGTCTGCCCTTGGGATCTTATGAATTCTGGTTAGATGTCTCCTAGACACAAGAGTGGAGATGAAACTGTGCATGTGAACTCTTGGGGGCTTAAGGCACACACAAAACTAGCCAAGGGCTTATGTGGCCCCTGGTGGTGCCTCAGGAGCAATGGAGGCAGCTCCTAAGTGTGTGAGGGCATTCTTTAATTGGTTCACAGAGGCATTAATCCACTTTGGTTTTTGGGAATGCTGGATAAATACACATGGAGATTCAAATATTTTGGAGACCCAGTTTGCTACCATTAACAGGAAGCTTACGAAGCCAGTGATCACCTACATGTGCTTTGCGTGGTGTCCACAGTGACTTCAATAAACAGGAGAAAGACACAGACATGCCTACCTTTGAAGGCCACCGAAATGCTTCTACCAAAGCTGAGAGAACAAGAGAAAGACCTATGCCACCATGGAGGAGCCAGCCTGGTTGATATGTATGAGCCATTATAGTCCTTGAGCCCCAGCACCTGGCCTTGCCTGGAGGTACCTCAGCAGCTTGTTGTGGAGAGGCCAATTCTGCTTCTGAATGGGAGTGTGGGGGTAGGAGTATGGAAGTATAGGAGTGTGGGGGTATGGAGGTGGGAGTGGGAATGTGGAGGCAGAGAAGAGAGGAGCTTTTGAATGCTGGTGTGGGATGGGTGAGGGAGAGTCTGGTGAAATCTCATGGAGCTAGGAGAATGCATGTGGTTCCTGGCTTAGCTTTTCTTTCAAAGAATCAAAACAAACCAGAACACAACCAACCTTGTAGCTTCCTCCTTGAAGTGAAGGGGCTTCCCTGCATGTAGTCATGCAGTGCTGTTCCACAGGTCATCCTGTTCTTTCCCCTCTGAATGGTCATCCTGGCAAGTCCAAGGCCCAGTCTCCTCCACATCAGCTTCCACAATTCAGAGTGGACTTTCTCCTCTGCTGTGCCCTTAGCCTTGGGCAGGACCACTGGGGTCATGGAGACAAGCAAGGCCACCTACAGGTTTGGTGATAGATGAAGGAGGTGATGCATGCTCTTGGCCTTAACGTAGGCCCTGACTGCTTCCCTGTGGGAGCTAAGTCAGCCTGGGGATCATTTGGAAGGCTGAGAAAGGCCTTCCTTATCTGTACTCAGCATCTTTTTCAGTACTGGGGAGCTTACCTCCTGGGAAACAGCTTCCCTTTCTGAGAATGACTGTCCCAGCTGCCCTACTTCCCCCCACTGTCCTGCCTGTCTTCCCTCTCCACCAGGCCACTTTAGCACCAGGTCTGGGTCTCATCACTGGCACAGGCTCCAGAGACAGTGTGGAATGCCACAGTTCCTGACAGATTATTTTCTCACAATTGAATCCAGACCCCACACTTGGAAAGCCTACTTGAATACTGGTGCCCACATCAACCAGTACCCAACACAGCTGGGTCATGGTGTTGGAGTGGGTCTGAGAATCAGAATTGGCACAGGTGTTCTGGTAGCCAGGATGCTGGCAGGAATAGGGCAGGACAATTCCACCACAAATAAACCCTAGTGAAGAAGAGTGCCCTGAAGTGCTTAAGTCTGCTGACATCCAGCCTCATATAGTGACTCATATAGAACTCATAGTGACTCATATAAAAGCTCATATAGAACTCTATATAGTGACTCATATAATGACTCATATAGAACTCATATAGTGACTCATAGAACTCACATAGTGACTCCAATAGAACTCATGTAGTGACATATAGTGACTCCTATGGAATTTATATAGTCACTCATAGAACTCATAGTGACTCATAGAACTCATAGTGACTCATATAGTGACTTATATAGGGACTCATATAGGGACTCATAATGACTCATATAGTGACTCATATAGAACTCATAGTGACTCATAGAGTGACTCATATAGGGACTCATATAGTGACTCATAGTGACTTATATAGTGAATCATAGAAGTCATAGTGACTCACATAGTGACTCGTGGTGATTTATATAGTGACTCATATAATGACTCATATACTGACTCATATAGTGACCTTCCTTTGTCTTCACTTCCAGAGTTCTATTTCCTTAGTACATATATATATGTGTGTATTTGTGTTCCTGAATCATAGGAAATATACTTTGTTTTTATTTTTTATATTTTTGTTTATTTATCTGCAAGGAGAGAAAGAGAGAGAGAAAGAGAGAGAAAGAGAGAAAGAGAGAAAGAGAAATAGGTCCAGGTTATAAAACTTCAAGATCTGCTACCAGTGACCTACTTCATCCAACAGGTTCATGGTAGTTTTGATGTGGAATGTTCCCATAATCTCGCATGTTCATGTTTGAATGCTTGATCTCCAGTTGGTGGGAACTGTTTTGGAGTTTTGTGGAACTTTTAGGAGGTAGAGCCTTGCTTGTGGAAGTGTGTCATTGAGGCAGGCCTCAGGGTGTTATAGTCCAGTCCTTTCATGGTGCTTTCGTGCTTTCTAATTCTCTCCTAATATGAAAGGGTGACACCAGCTGTCTGCTCCTGCCATGCTTTCTCTGTAACATAGTCAGCCAAACACCACTGGGATGAATCTCCAAACCAAGCACATTTTGGGGAGGAAAGTATTTATTGAAGTTATACATCCAGAGGAAGTTCCATAATGGAGAAAGAGGCTGGCCCCCTCTCACAGGTCTAAGCAGAGAGAGAAACCCATCATCAACAATCCCAATAGCAAAGATATACACTCAAACTCCCAAACAGTAGGAGCTCTAGGCTTGAGCCCAGACTGTTCTTTGTATATGTATAGCTGGAATTTCAGATCCACCCCAGAAATACCTGAGGGCTAGAGCCTAGGATTTGTCCAAGGTGACACACCCTCCAGCAAGGCAGCAGGAGAAAAATTTTAATAAACTCTTGAATCTATTGGGGGACACTCATTCAAACTACCACAGCCTGACATGATGAACTTCCCATGAAAACTGTATTCTGTAAATAAACCCTTTCCTTCCATAAGCTGCTTTTGGTTGGGTATTTTGTCCCAGCAATGAGAAGGAAACTGATAGAAAGCTCCACTACCTAAAGTATCTATAACCTTACCAGTGTCCATTGCTGGGAACTAAGTGTTCAAACACATGAACCCTGGGGACATTTCACATTCAGTCCTTTTGTATATATTAATTCTGATTATTTCAATGTCCAACAATTGTAATTTACTTAACACAAGGCTCAGGATAGCAGAGGGAAACCAGGGAGGCGCAGAAATGGCAGTAGATACATCAGAAACAGGGTCCCCCATCCACAGCCCCCTGCTGTCTGCTGTGAGGCAGTGGAGAAGGAAGTCCCCACCTTCACCTCATCTGATTCCTTATACAGCAGTTTCTAGAATTTTCTATGCATTAATGTCTCCTGTGACAGAGTCTTCTAAGTGTCCTGTTGAATCTGTGTTCAGGGTGGAGACAGTGGCAGTTTCTCAGAGAGCCCACATCTTGCAGTACTGCAGAGCAGGGGGCATGAGATTAGAACCGAATATGTCTAGACAGCATATTTAGGCCACAGAAAGGAGACACGGGTATTCCAGTACACACTCTTAGTGGTGTGGTGCTGAGTGTTCAGCTCCATTTGCTTCCATAATTCCTCCTAAAGGGAGCTGAGATGCTGAGCATATGGGTAGTGAGGGAGGCTCTTACTTTTCTGAATATATTCTCACCCCCTCAGAGTCAGCATTCTCAAGTGTCTTACAGACTTTCATCCTGTAGATCAGAATTGCCAACTATGTGCAAAATTCTCTTTTACATGGACTTGCCTCCCTTTCTTTCACCTAGTTGTTTATGGCAAGCCATCCTTAATGTGGTAAGCTGTAGAAAGAGAGCTATACAAAGGAAGATTTAGTAAGGAGTGAATCTATTGTCCCCAAGAATTTTTCCAAGGCTGTGAAAATCACTATTTCAAGTGTAACAGAATGAGCTAGCAAAGCCCATGTGAGGATCATAGGGAGATCTCAGAGAACTAGGAGTGGACATAGTTAAAATCTATGCCTATGCTATAAGCAATGTTCATGGGCCAACATGGTGAGGACATCAGGGTGTGGGAAGAAGCATTATGACATCCTTCCAAACATCTTTTTTTTTTAATCCATAGAACAAATTTTCTCAAAGAAAAGCAATGAGACCAAATTAAAACTATTGGGGGCATACCGCATACCCAGCCCCCCTTAATCCTACCACCACCAGCCCCATCTTTGATCTCACATGGCCTCCTCCTGACCCATGCCCAGCCCTGTCCAGAGCAAGCCATCCTCACACCGTAATGCTGGTCCCAATCTTGGACCCTCAGCTTTCAGACATTGTCAGGGGCTAAGGGCAGGACACAATACCAGAAGCATTTGGGGGTGAATGAAAGGGAAGCTTCAGATGCATACACTTTCTGATTCATTGTTTAGGCATCTGCACGCTTCTGCAGACAAAAGAGCATGAAGGACATTCTCAACGGAAGAGGAAAGAGCTCCAGGGAAAAGATTGCTCATAGGACAGAACCGAACAAAATAAACTTTCAGGGAAACTGTGAGATAAGGATGTTTAGGGTAATTAGAGGCATCAGGAGGACTCAGAGTGAAAGTGGAGAACAAATATTAAGCAACATCCCAGGACAGCTTGAAAAATGACCCAATATGTGAAAGAAAAAAATTATGAGAGATTTATATTGCTCTAGGAATTTAGTTAATAATATTTCAAGAATTATTTGAAATACTAATATGGCATATATGACATGCTCAAAAACAAGCAATAAATTATTTATTTTAAATAAATAAAATATGACACAGAACTGAATTATGTATATTTCAAGATTAGCAAAATGCAAGACAAACTTACTTTCAAGAAGCATAAGGTATAATGGGAATTTCAAAAAGGCAAATAGAATGGTGGGTAGAATACCCAGAGCCATTGCCCCCTTCAGCAATGATGCACAAAGGGGGAAAAAAGGCTACCCCTCGTATAATCTGTAATCCCTTATCCCATGGACTGGTCCAGCAAGCCCACTGAGGAGGACCCCCAGGGGAGTTGGGGACAGGGAGGAGGAAAATGAGGTACCATCATAAGACTTGATCATGTGATGCATCTAATTATTGACAATAAGTATGGAAAAAATTTTAAAAATAAAAAAAATAGAAATAAAAAGCAAAAAAAAGCCCAGACAAATAGAAAAAAATGAAAGAAAAACTATTCCACATATAATGACTATATACTTTTCAGAATTGAAGAGAAATCTAAATTCTCCTAAATAGCATGTCAATGAATGCATAAACAATAGGTTAGCAAAGAAAAACTAAGCTAAAAATAAACACTATACTGTGAGAAAAAATAGCTTTATATATACAATAAAAACTGACCTGACAAAAATCTTCTGGATGTTAATAAAGAAGCAGTGACAATGAAATATTCCCCAAACTGGATTTGAGAGAGCATTATCTTCATTGTGAATTTCTATACCCAGCCCAACTATCATTTCATACTGACTGTAAAGTAATTTGTTTTTAGGCAAAGTCTGGGGAATTTCACCATTAAATAAACCTATATAAAAGAATTAGAGAATACATGTTTATTTTATTATTTTTTATTTTGTTTTTTTGAGGTAGAGAATATATACTGAGGAAGAGCAAAAATTAAATCAAAGATAAACTAGAAGAAAGAATAGTTGATCAATCTAGATCAGTATCATTATAACTTTGCTATGATGAAAACAGGAAACCTGATGCATGGGACATCAGTGACCTATAAGACAGGAGAGTACAGTGATCTCAACACAGCCTTCACTACTGAGGATAAATATAGTCATAATAACTTGTACATTTTTATTAAATCAGATATCTATGTTGAAAGTTGGAATATGACATCCAACCTCTTTCAAGATCATGTATAATGTCCAAGCATCAATAGAAATAATGTGGAATAAATAAGATTTGATTACTATGTTAGACTTGGAGAAAAAGAGAAAAGAGAAGAAACCCACAAAGACAGCCAAGGTTGCAACATTCTACTTCCTTAGTTTAAGGACATACTAATTGACATGCTAATTATATACATTTCAAATATTAGTTTACCTGAGCTTAATGTACATAAAACTCTGTCTTCAATACAAGTGTCTTGAACATAAAAAACATCATGAAAACTGAGCCCTGATGGATGAGTGGCCAGCATATGCTGAAGAATGGCTGTCATAGAGAAAGAAAATGTCATGTTAGGGGAATAAACGTCACACCACAGTCCTTTCAGAGTGTTTACCCAAAATTTAAAAATGAATACAATGAAAAAAGAACATCAGACACATAGAATAGTATATTTAAAACAATACAGCTCAGCAAAACTTTTGGCTGATTCAGAGTCATGTGATTGGGTAAAATAAGACAATTAATGAAATTACTTCACAGATGGATCCAATGTGAAAGATGCCTGGAGTTGGAGGGGTATCAGAGTGTGAACAAAGGCCTTACTTAGCTGCAGAGAGGTGAAAAGTAGCTGTCATAGTCAGTCACACGCCGCTGGGATAAAACTTCAAACCAGGCACAATTTGGGGGAGGAAAGTATTTTTTTGTAACTACAGATTGAGGGGAAGTTTCAGCGAAAGAGGCTGGCCCTCTTTCACAGGTCCAAGAAGAGAGAAAAACCCATCACCAACACCACACACATGAACAGCAAACAGGTAGGAGGGGCCAAGAAGAGAATTTCTTCTCCTTATAGCCTTAGGGTGGGGTCTTACAACCCTTTCCCAGACTTAATGGCTTCCGGAGTCTTTGGAATTTCCTTCCTGCACTGCCCACACAGGAAAGGTTGTTTACTTCTAACTTCTTTGAGCTTCTTTACATCCTGCCCCCTACTGAGAGGCTTCCTTCCTGTTAACATCCTCAGAGACCTTCCCAAGATAATTAAAAGATCAAGTTGACAACAAAACCTAACCATCACAGTAGCCATTGATCAAATGCTTACATTGGGTACTTAAACATTTATAGTGATTTAGGAAGTCATGTGTAGAAATTATAAACTTCAAGCTACTAGAATAAAACTGCAAAGAAAAATATCCATAAAATAAAGCTGCAATGAAAATAAAAGTTAATTGCCTAAGAAGTCAATTCACTATGAGACAGAATAAAGCAAACACTAGCATTAAGCTACCAAGAAGTCAGACAGAGATTATAAAGCTTAACATTATTTGGGGATTGTAAAAATGTATAAAGCTCATGTCATGTAAGCAGGTTACTAGGAAGAAACAAGGATTTGACATCAAAGCAGAGTACTTTCACAAATGAAAGGCAGGATGGCATTTTAGGAAAGCAAAGAGCATATTAAACAGGTCATTTGAGGTGCTGGACAAATTGGATAAATACTTGCAAGAAAATGAAAATAGACCCCCTCCTCTCATCATGCACAAAAATCAACTCCAAATGGATCAAAGACCTCAACATAAAACTTGAAACTCTGAAAACCCTGGAAGAAAAACCTTCCTGAACAAACCTCCAATAGCCCAGGAAGTGTAATAATCATTTAACCAATGGGATCTCATCAAGCTTAAAAGCTTCGGTACAGACAAGCATACCATACTCAAAGCCAATAGACCACCATCAAACTGGGAGTTAATCTTTGCCAGCCATTTGATGCATTTGAAGAGACAGCAATTAATTGGTACACAGATTTACAGAAATCACCTAGAAGTATACACAGAAAGATGGAAACTTGGGTATTTATGAAAACAACGCAATTTAACTTAGTGGAAGAAGGATGTGGTAGCTTAGAATAAATGTCCCCCAATGTAATTTATTATAATTGTGTTTATTAAATTGTTAATTGTCTCCAGCCACTTCTGGCTGGAGGAGGTGTGTCACCTTGGCCAGATCCTAGGGTTCAGCCCTTAAGGTGTTTCTGGGGTGGGTCTGGAATTCTAGCTTTACATATGCAAAAAGCAGTCTGAGCTCAAGCCTGGAGTTCCTCTTGTTTTGCTAGTTTGGAGTGTGATTGCTTGCTTGCTTGCTTGCTTCTGGAGGTGCTGTTTCTCTCTGCTTGCTTCTGTAAAAGGGAGCCAACCTTTTTCCTTAACTTCCCCTGGATCTGTTCAATAAATACTTTCTTCCCCAAGTCGTACCTGGTTTGGAGATTCATCCCAGCAATGTGTGGCTGACTACGACAAAGGAAGTCTAACAGATTTTGAGTAGAATTTTCGATTACAGTTAATTGTCCAAGGAATAGTGCCTGAATGTTTTAGAGAGATGTGCGTTGAGGAGCCAAACCAAATCCAGAACTGAGTAAATCAATTAAACAAGTCCATAAGCATACTGCTGTGAAATTTCTTCGTATTGAGTGCCAGGGGAAAAGAGTTGAAGAGGAACTGAGAAAACAAAGGAATGGCCAACATCAGCACCTTCCTCAGAAAGTGACAACATCTTGTCCTGAGGGATAACCATACAGACCAGAAAAGTCGAGAGCAGAGAAAGGATCAGTCCCACACCTCACTCAGAGGCTCTCACTGAGCAAAGGCATCAGGGGTGAGGTAGGCTAGGGTGGGGATGGAAGCCTCAGAGAGCAGTAAGCTTGGTCCAGGTGTTAGCACTGACAGAACCTAAAGAGTATAATCCACACACATCTATGCTGTCGTGTAAAATGATCAGGCAGACTCCTTCCGGCACCACGGTGCTCTTAGGGTGCTTCTCCCACTTCTCTTTGCCCCGAATTCCCTTTGCTTCAGCCACATGGCATCCTTGATATCCCTCCCATCAGCTCAGCATTGAGTGCTAGTTACCAATATTCTCTGAGTTTAACTTTCTTCAGCGATAAACTGGGTGTACTTAGAAGGTTGAAAGAACAAGCAAAGTTTCAGCCTGGCATTGGTGGATTCCACAAGAATTCTGAGCCACACAGTCCTCAGGGCCATACAGTTGCCAGCAGTGAGTGTGCAGGGCTCTCCAGAGATTTCCAACCATCATGACCTTGCTCTAAGAATCTGAACTGTTAGGAACACACTAATCAGGATTGATCACTCAGTATTGGGTGTCCTGCAAGCTGACATTCTGCAACAGGCTTCTAGTGCATGCAGTCAGCATCAGCTTCCAGGCCTTCTTATACAAAGTAGGAGAGCTGGTCTGTCCACTGGAGTGAGATGAAGCTCCAGGAAACAATTCCAGAGGCTGAGTCCCCGTGTTGCTCATGACAGAGATAGGGAAGACACGATGAGTTAGAAAATTCTCTCAAGAAAACAAGACAGGAAGCCACTTTTTGTCTTCCTCAGCAAATTTTAACATTCTTAGTGATGAATGTGCCAGTTTCTAGGAGACAGCTTACTTCTTGACAGGTATGCTGTTACCTGGGCTCCCACACCTTTTGTCCTCTTATCAACCCCTCTGTTGTGACAAGAAACTTAGCTAATCTGAAAGAAAACAATGTCTTACTAACCTTTCTTGAGGGTTAGATGAAAAATGTATTCAGCACCATTTTCCCAGTTTCAAAGATTAGTAAACACCTTTATTTCTACAAGGAGTAATTTTAGATGCTGATTAATATTTACTAAAATAGAAATTTTAACAGGAACTAAAAAGTCAGAAAATGATCAGCGATAGGAGGAAAGCTACTAACACAGGCATACACACAGAGTAGTGTGTAGGTAGCTGCTATCTCCTCTGTTGCATTTACATTGTATACCTGGGACTCCATGAAGCTGTCTAGACTCTCCTCCACTTTCTCTCTCACACATGTACATACTCCTATTTAGAGCAAAAGAAAATGTCATTATATCATGAAATTCTAACTTCCTTATAAATACAGTAGTGTTTTGGAAATCATAAGTTGATTTTATATAGATAGATAGATAGATAGATAGATAGATAGATAGATAGATAGATAGGAGAGAAAGAGAGGAGAAAGAGGAAGACAGAAAGAGTATGGGTGCACCAGAGCCACCGCAAATTCCAGAGGCATGCATCACTTAATGCATCTGGCTTTAGGTGAATACTGGGGAATCAAACCTCATCCATCAGGCTTTGCAAGCAAGTGCCTTTAATTAATGAGCAATCTCTCCATCCCTCATTAGTTGATTTAAAATTTTAATTTTACTGGAGAGAGAGAGAGAGAGAGAGAGAGAGAGAGAGAGAGAGAGAGAGAGAGAGAGAGAGAGAGAGAGAGGAGTGCCTTAAATGCTTTCTTCCACACACAAAGTAGCTGTTGTTCCTGCATAAGATCTGCATAACATTAGGCCCATCAACATGTCATCCTTGATAGAGAAGGCAAAGTGTGATATCAAAATAGAAAAACAGACTAGTTGGAAAGTAGAGGGAGTTCTGAGGGGAGAGACAAAAAAGGGTGGTGGGAGGAGATTATAGTCATGGTACATTGTCAATAAACAAAAGTTAAAATAATATCCCAAAGTTTTCTGTGTGTGCTGACTTACATCTGAAATTTCAGCACTCAGGAGGCTGAAGTAAGAGGATTGTTGTGAGCTCAAGACTGACTTGGGCTGAAGAATAATTTCTAGGTCAGCCTGGGTAGAGTGAGAACCCCCCCTCAGAAAACAAACAAAAAATAATCTAAAAGTTTAAGCGATCTCTCAGTGAGAGTCAGTTTACACATGTAGACACAACCTTGCACACATACACACACACACACACACACACACACACACACACACACACACATAGGATATATGTTCAAAGTACCAGGAAGATGACTTCAACCTCTCTTGCACTAATCTGAACTTTATCCATCTGCTTATCACCATTGTATGACTATTTAGTTCTCTGCTACTCTGAAATTCCTCTCCCTCCTTGCTTTAGATGGAGAATCCCATTTTCATTGTTTGCTTGCAAGATATGCTCTTTAATGTTGATGCATTGAAATAACAAAAAGGCAAGTGTTATCTTTACCATGCACCCAAACACAAGCACACTATGATAGAGTTCAGAAACACTATCAGGAAAAGGCAGACAGGATTATGAAAGCAGATATGGAAGTCCTTATGTGATTCTAACTAAATGCTAGCTTGGGTTAGATGTAATCAGAGGACAAGTGAGAGTAGTCTTTACTTGAACTAGACTGAATCGAAGGGGAAACCAGTTTCTTGAAGTTGAGAAGGGTTACCAAAGAATGTTTTTCTTGCTTGAAATTTCCCTCTGTTGACAGATGGTATTGAAGGATTCCCAAGGTCATGGAATCTACTGAGAACCCTGACAACACTGTGGGAGCTTCCTACTTCCTAATGAAGAAGGAGAATTTTGAGGCACTCCTAGCCATTTGAAGACTAATTAGCTGTGACTCAGTGTCTCCGTTTAAATCCCAGGGAAGATTTAACAACATTTGTGCCAGCAGCAGACCTGAAGAGCTCAGACAGCTGGCTCTAGGACCACAGTGAAGCAGGTGCTTATGGAGAGCTGTTCTCCAGGACCCAGGCCTGTGGGGACGGGCAGCAGCTGCTTGAAACAGATCACCAGCAACCCAAGTAGCACAGTGGGAAGGACGACAAAGCTGGGGAAAGTGTGAGCTCAAGAGCAATGGCATTTTCCAAGTTATGCCAGGGAGATCTTCCTCTGCATGATGGTGCTTATGTACAGGAACCGTTAAACACACACATTGTCCCATCTCTTCTGGAGTTTAGCACTACTGAGTTGACCTTCATGGGTTGTTCTGAAATGAGGGAGATGTCTCAGAGGAAGTGGAGTGAGGAAGTGAAGCGGCAGACAACTTGGAGTTGGAGGCCGTGATTTATTTTCTGGTTTTGCCTATACTAAGTGCCTACACTTAGTTCCCAACTCATTTCCATGTTTACTTCTGAAAATGCCTAATGTCATTTACAACATTGAGGGCATGGAAGATTATGAATTTGCTGAGCTTGGTAATCTTATCGCCTCTTAGAATCTCAGTCTCTTCATCTGCAACACTGGAAACAAAATTGTGTAATTTTTTTCTGGTAGCAAAAATGTGAGATCTGTAAATGTGTTAAAATAATAATTAGTAAATTATTCTGAGCTGGGGAGACAGCCCAGTGTGTAAGAGCACTTGCCACAAGCACAAGTGCTTGAGAGGGCCTAAGTCTGCCCAAGTTTGATTACCCAGGATTTGTATAAAAAGCTGGAAGTGGCCACATATGTCTACAACTCTGTCCTGTGGGGAGTGGAGACCAGAGAATAGGCAAGAATAGCCAAGGCTCACAAAAACCATGGCTCTGCATTCAAAAAGAGACTCCATCTCAATGAATTATGTGGATGATAAATGATGACAGATGATTCTGCACCATGCCCAGATCACACTATGTAACATGCACCTTATTGATTCTACCTAATTACAAAATCACCATGTGGAAATGAGAATGTCCTGGACAAATACCCTCTAGATTGCTCATCATGAATAGGTATAAAGATGACCTACCATGCCTTCTTCTGCAATACATCATGTGCTTTTTTTTTTTTAACCAGAGTCCTATTGGCCTGGCACCTTTTTCCCATTAGCCAGAGCAGGAGTACAATTTCCCTGCTGGCACACAGCACCCTGATTCCTTGTTTCCAGACATGCCTTTGGGGGCTTCCAGCAGAATGAAGGGCCCTGCACTCACTTTCTGTGTTGACCAGACTGTCACTAGCCACATCGCTATGGTTTGTCCCAGTCCCTTCTCATGACAGACCATACAGTCTGTCATGGTAACCATGTCTGTGTGAGGACACTGGACATAAACAGCTCTTTGCCCAACAATCCACCTGTGGCAGGATCAAGGTTATGCTCTGAGCTGACTAATTTTAAGAGTAAACCTGAGAATGTCTGTCTAGTAGCTGGCCAAGCACTATTTCTGCAGGAGACTGTGAGGTTTCTTGGAGAGCTGTAATGGGAGTCAATGGATTAAATAAAGATGATGGCCCTCCTCTTTTTTTATACCAGTGTGGGAGGATACCATTCAACCCAGACAGAAACAAACAAACAAAAAATCAGAGCAACAATGAACTCATCCTCTCTTTGTGAATAGGAACATTGGAGTCCTTCTGTTTAGGGACACAAGTACTCATAGTTCTTGAGCTTTCCAATACATGTGGTTCTGAGACTTTGTGCTCAGACTGGAACCACCATGCTGTCCTGGGTGTGCAGATTGCAGGCAGCAAGTTATTGCACTGCTCAGATTTAGACTGATGTAAGCTGACCCCTCATGACTAACCTCTTTCTCTACATGTATCTATACAATCTCTGGAGAACCCTGCCAGGAATGAGAGTGGAGGAGAGCAGTTGCTGCAATAAATGCAAATGAGCAGCTCTGGGACAAGGGAATTCCAGGAGACAGAAGAGGCCTGAGGTATATACTGGAGAATGGCTATAAATAACTATCGAGGGAGATTCTAGTGATAGCTGAGAGGAAGAGGAAGAAGAAGAACTATAGAAAAAACCCCGAATCTTCTTAGATGAATGCCCAAGCAACCCTAGGCAGAATTGGTAGGAATACAGATGATAAAAACCATTTTGCACAGGTCTCAGATGAAACCAGAAGTGTGTTACTGGATAATGGAAGTAGGAACATTCCTGAGTCATAAATAAGTAGGCTGGTTTGTGTTTCTGTCCTGGTGTTTTGTGGAAGGTGGAGATTGAATCAAGGAAAGTGAGTAGTGGGCTGAGGAACCCAAGCAAATTGCTGAAGGGATGGCCAAGCTCCACTCACCTGCTTGGAGCACACACCTGGCTCCACTCACCTGCTTGGAACACACTTCAAGAAGAGAGCAATGATTTAGAGACTGTTGTAGTTAGCTTTCTCATTGCTGCACAAAAAAGAACCAGACAAAAAACAGCTGATGGGAGGAATGGGTTTACTTTGGCTTACTGACTCAAGGGGAAGCTCCATCATGACAGAAAAACAATGGTATTGTTGTAGAAATTCCCTGCAACAAACAGACAAAGCCACTTCAGGAAGAGAGAGTGGAATTTTCTTTATTGTTATTACAAATTTAGGAATTTATGCCAGGCGGGCCAAGTATAGATAAGAATTTGTCCCTGCACCCCAGTTGACAAAGGAGTTTTATAGTAGGGCACAGAGATGTGTATATGACATTAGGCGTGTAAATTAACAAGCACAAGGAAGCAGATGCCTAATCTATCAGTTTACATTTTACAGGGGGTTCCTGAGAAGTTCAGATAATCCTCCCCAGGTATTCTCTTGCCTCATCTTTTTCCTAACTTCCTTATCATAGTGAAAGCAATTTGTGTCACTGAATTTCAAAGCTCTCGTAGTTTCTCACCTCATGTTATGTGACTGGCCATCTGCAGCCTGCAGAATGTAACAATGAATGAGGGGGGAGGACAGTAAGCTTACACTCATTTTGCTATAATAGTATGAGCAGAGGGTAGATATCACCTCCAACACAGCACTGCAAACAGTGCCTAGAAGGTGTGCCGAGCAAGGCGAAGCCCGCTATAACCCTCACAATCCTGCCCCCAAGAACACAATTCCAACAAGGTTCCAATTCCAAAAGCTAGAGATCAGGCATTCAGAATACAAACATTTATGGGGGACACCTGGATCAAACCATCACAGACAGTGAAGGGCTAATCATAAACTTTGAGTCAAATCTTAAAGCTTTAGAAAATTCTCCCTGTTCACATGAGTAAAATAAGAAAGCCAGATTCAGAGAGAAGGGTGGAGAGCAATGACCAGCAGAGAAGGTGATTAGTAGTGACAAGCCATCTCCACAAAAGCCTTTAGGGCATTTCAGAAACTGCCTCTTGGCCACTCCATCCATTAGGCCCTATCTCCACCCTTCCTGAGCACCATCACTAATACCTTCCCACTTCCTTCTTCTGCCCCCACATCTCCTTATGCCTTTAAATTGACTTGCTGATCTTCTCATGTAGTCTAAATTACCATCAATTATAAGGATGTCTCCTGAGTCTTGAGCACTCTGACCATCAGGTCTGAATCTCAGTACCAACCTGATGGGTATCCCACATATGGATGCTCCTCACATGGAGTTCCTCAGGCATGTGAACTGACATCACACAGAGCTGGGTGCAGCATCTTTCTGCCCCAAACATCAGAGGGACTAAATATGTCATCATGACTTTCAGTCCACTCCCCTAGGCCAGAGAGCCCCAGTATGTTCCTGAACTGCCATCTTCCTCACCACCCTCACTCAGGGGTAGCCAGAGCCAGATCATTCGACCTCCCTCAACACCTACCACCTACCTCATACACAGTACTGCTGTAAGGGAAGATTGGGATATTGCTAAATATTAAATTTAAAAGAACTGTGAGGTCTGTGAACACAAGTTGTGGACAAGCTGAAAGGACTGAAAACGCTTGCTGACAGTCTTTTGTTTATGTCTGTGGGGGGTTATCTGTACTTTAAGAAACCATTGGAAACCTTGGCCTGTGAATACTGCAAGCTTTGATCAAGAAAGGAAGGTAGGGGAGGAGGTGAGAACAGAGAGAGACTTATCTGCACTTCTGCTGGAACCCATTTAAACTTGTAAATCATTGCCACTCTCTTGTATTCTAACTGATTTGTTAATTTGCATGTTTGATTCATAGACACATCTCTGTACCCAGCTATAAAACCCCCGTGTCACCTGGTGTTCAGGCCAATGCCTTTTTCTACACTTGGCCCACTGGCATGAATTCATAATAATAATAATAATAATAATAATAATAATAATAATAATAATAATAATAAACTCCACCTTCCTCTTGCTGTCATAGCTTTGTCTCTTTGTCATGGGGCATTTCTAAGCACTGCTACTTTAATTCAGTTCACTAAATCTCATCGTGACTGTGTCAAAGGTCCCCCAAAGGCCACTCTACCTGCCTCTGACCATCTTATCTTCCATTTTTCCTAATATACTACTGTAAACCCACCTGCATGACTTCATTGTGCTTCCAAAGCCCTTTAGTGCCCTCTCTCAACCCCCGTGGTAGTCTTATCCTCAGTTTTCCCTATCCTTCTAGTTCATTCAGCCCCACACATTGAAATTACTCCAGGCCCCACTGAAATATTTTCATTAATTTACCTTCAGAGCTTTAAATTATGAGAACAAGCCAGGACTACCTCTATTGGATTCACCATTCCTAAAGCTCACACACAGGATGAGCTGTACTTCCTGTGTGACAGTTTCAAGCAAGTTCCATAGATTCTAAACCTGACCCATCTCCCCTTGAGTGGGAGGTGTCTAGCTAGAGCTCAAACCTAAGTGCGAAAACTGATTGGTCAGATATGGACCAACCAGCTATCTCTCTGCTCACCTGGGTCAAGAATACTCACTGAACAGATAATTCTGTCTCTTCTTCCCTCATGTTACCTAGCAGAAGGACATAGGTAGGGGACTATCACCAGAACCATTAGGGGCTGGATTTCTTCCCCACATGAACTTTCCTTCTCATGATATTTCCTTCTTCTTGCTTGTTTGGCTAAACAGCATAGATTTTGTTACAACCTCTCCCACATGTTCTCTCCACACTGGTGGCTGGAGAACTCTGTAACTTCCCATTCTCTTTTAAATAAAGTCTCCCACTATACCTTATCCTCTGGTGATCTATAATTTTAATTCTTTAACTCTATAGACAAGAATTTGGGTACTCCTTAAATTCTGAGGTGCATTGGAATTTTGCTGGGTTGTATCTAAATTCTAATTCCCAGTTCCCCTGCTATACCTACAGGCTTCCCAGGGATGTTCCTCTGAGGTAAGACTCTTAACAGCAACTTGCTGCTCAGTTGTCGGGATCCCTATGTCTAGTTTAACCTCCTCCAAGACACTTTTAAACTAACACTTGTGTTTCCCATGCTCAGAACTCTCAGTTTGCCATTTTGAAGCCTGAGTAAACTCTTATTATGAGCATATATTATAATTATTATAGAGTCTGCTAGAAAGGTGATGATTAAGGTGGAAAATTTTAACAATCAAAAAATATTTGAACCCTTGGTCCACATCACTTCATTTCATTTTGTAATGTATATGTGCATATGCACATGTACCATAAAATTTTCTACTATGTTTGGTGAATGTTTTGTTCATATGCTTATTTTTTTTGGCCTGAGTATGTTTTGGGGTATGTGTGTGTGTGCATGTTTACAGGTGTGTAGGTGCTGAGTGCATGTGTGTGTGTGTACATGTGGAAGTCAGAAGTTGAGTTCAGGTATTTTGTCTCAATCACTCTCCACCTTATTTATGTGACTCCAGAGCTCACCTATTCAGCTAGCATAGCTAGCCGGCTGGCCCTGGCTCTGCCTTGTGAGTGCTGGGATGACAGGCTTGAGCCACCATGGCTAACATTTGCATGGGTGCTGGGGATCTGAACTCAGGCCTTCACACCTGCTCAGCATCCCTAAACTCTCTGTAAGACGTTATAGGAGGCATACATGCTGCTAAGTGGGAAAAGGCTTTCTTACTAGGAGACTAGGTCCCTCCTTCAAGTGGTGGTAACAGTGAATTTGTTGAGTACTATATCAAAGAGGATCCAGTGGGCAGTAGTGACCCCATTCCTACTGGGATCCAGATCAGAACTGTTGCTGCATAAAAAAAGCCACCCAGGAAGTTCTAGAAAGTACTGCTCAGTCCTTTTCTGAAAGTGTCTTGAGCAGGGACTGTTACAACTGCAGGCAAGGCTTGAAATCAAAGAGCAGGCCTCTGGCCTTGGGGAGTTTCCAAGTAAACCAGGCAGCCCTTCTTTTGTTTCAAGTATGATTAACGTCCCTTTCCTACCTCTGTCTGTGCTACTGAATTGTAAATCCTGAGCAGTGCTTGAAGATTCAGAATTATAGATACCTAGCAGGAGTTTTCCATACGGACAACAAACCTAGGAAAATTCCATAGAAAATATTCCATGTTTCTTCCATCTCAAGGAGATTTTCTATAACTTGTGACTCTCAAAAATGTTGACTTAGAGAAAAAAAAATGACATTTATTATTCTGAGCATGATCTCAATCTCCTTTCCCAAACTGGAATTCAGAAAGAAATGCTATGAGCCTAATTCTCCCATCAGTTTGTCTCTCCACTCATGATCAGAACTAATCCCTTGTGACACAGAATACAAGACGCTCTGCAGGCCCTGCTTACTACACACATTTAAAGACAATTATTCTTGCCTAAATGTGAAAGCTGAAATAATTAAATATATTTCTGCAATTGCCAAATTTATAGAAACATTGAGATCAACCAATCCAGGAAGGAAAAGAGACCTTGATCAAGCATGTTTTTCCACTTTCTGAGTTCAATTGATGAGGAGGCACGGGGACCCTGCATGGTGTGTGCCATAGAGCCTACATGCACACACACACTTCTTTCATCTTTATTCTCTCTGGAGGTTCTGGGCTGCATTGTGTAATCACTGCAGCAGGCTGTAAATGATGTATGAATTTTTTTTTTTAAATTCCCTCAGCAGGAAACACAGCCAAGACTCTGGTCATAGCTATTTTTTGCTAGTGAGGTTGAGAGGGGGCTGGAGAGCTAGCCTACATAGAGACATGCTCACTAAAGACACCAAATGCTGCTTTTTTAAAAAAATCAATGCTGCTGATCCTCCATCCTGTTCCTTCCTCATCTTGTAGGGAGAGTGTCAAGCAAAATATTTTGACAGAAAAAAAGATGTTGAAGTGAATCAGTTAAGCCACCCTTTACACGTTTCTGGGTCATCCTGGGAGGAGGTCAGTCTCTAGCTCCTAGATGTGGGAGGTATGGCCGTCACACAGTCACTGAGTCCCATGCTTGGCCTTGACCCATGATCTTCCCACATGTGTAAGAAAACATCAGTCAGTCATTTTGGAATATATGCTCTGTGTGCATTCTTTATATGTTTATGATTTATAATCGATGATATCATCATGAGCCAGAGTGGCAAGGCATTATACAAAATTTGTGCAAGGGTACTAGTTACAGTAGGGAATGTGAATTCATCTTTAAAATAGACTTCTTGAAAAATACAAACGCTTTCCCTACTTTGCAGCAGCATAGATGATGAGGTCTTTTCTTTCATCTAATCTGTGCTATGCTGTGTTTATCGCCAGGGGAGGAAAGTTGTCCAAGGGCTGAGAGCTGCATCTACTGGCTTCACTGACATGATTCCAGGGATGACAACGTATGCCTGGATGGTTGAACATAGCACACCACACGCACCAAGTATAAAGAGATGGGGTGTCCTTCCAATGTTGCAGGAAGGGCTCAATATAACAAGGTGACCTTTACTTAGAGATTTGGAAGATGTGAGAGAGGGGATTAATAAGACAGGTGAGGAGGGTTCCATACAGAGAAAAGAGTAAGCACAAAGAGCAGTTACAAACACACATGCTTTGGGAAAAATCTTACCCAAAGAAGAAGTGTGAGCTCTCCTTATTTATTTGCTCACTCATGCTGCCATCTTTTTGGGGGAAGAACTGAGGAATAAATGGTCACATGTTGGGAGGGGTGTGTATTAAAGTTGAACTCCTTAAGAAGTCTCTGAGGTGTGAACTGTTCTGTTTTTAGGTAGTCTTTATGATATGGGTTGCTGATAATTAATAATTGTAAGCAACATGGGGAGAGACTTTTGGAATCCTCCCTTCCCCCTCCTCCTACTCCGAGTTCTTGTCCTCTAATGCCAAAGAATTGTACACAGGGACAGAATTAAAATTTAATTACACATATATTTTAATTTAGTAGATTAGGAAAAGGGGAGTTGGATGGGGAAATTTCCCAGTCATCATGTGGGAAGTTACAGAATTCTCCTGCCACCCGTGTGGGGAGAGCACATGTCAGAGAGTTTAACAGAATTTATATTATTTATCTAAATAAGCAGCCCAAGAAAAGATAATAGAAAGCTCCCTTTATGAGAAAGAGAGGTTCATGAGGGAAAAGGTCTGGAGCCTGCCCCCCTACTCCAGCCATCAGCTGGGGTAGGGGTATAGGCCTTACCTCACTGAGGCCTGGGTCAGCAGTCCTTCTATTCCATTGCCATGTGGGGGAAGAGGGGCCTACTTCCTCTAGGGAAGCTAGTTTTAAGTCCTCCCCAGGTGAGTCAGAGAGACAGCTGATTGGTTTATATTTGACCAATCAGTTTTAGCACCTAGGTTGTAGCTCTAACTAGACACCTCCCATTCAAGGGGAGGGGCTGGAAGGACAGGGGTGGTCCCTGCAGACATTTGACCATCACATTTATTTTCAAGTTACCAGAAGTTATCTTATATTTATAGTTTTGAGTTACATGATGATATTATTTTATTAATTGAGAATTTTACTGCATGAGCACATTGCATGGGGTCATATTCCCATGAGGGATACTCTTACATTCCTTCTCCCCCATTCCCTTCCCCTGAGGACCCTCCTCATTGGGGTTATTGGTGTTCACTGAGGGGTCATGAATGTAAGAGTCATTCTCTTTGAGGGGTGGGGACAATGCTTCTGGAAACTCCTTCATATCCTGTGTCCCTTACAATCTTTCTGTGTCTCCTCCACAGTGTTCCCCACACCTTGGAGAGCATGTGATGTTTCCTTCAGTGTTCAGCTCTAGCAGCCTCAACTTTGCCTTCCTCCAGGCACAGGAGAAAGTTCCAGTTCCTTCAAATCCTGCTTATTACCTGCAGAGATCAGGCTTGAATCTCAGTCATCATGGAAGGGGTATGATGGTGTCTCATTGTGATTTACCTGTAATTATCCCATAGACAACGAGCTGAACATCTGCGCAGGTGCTCTTTGCCTTAACATACC
>PVHP010026812.1:0-24485 GCA_004024765.1 Zapus hudsonius | reverse complement strand
AGACCCCCCACTCTCACCCACCCCCATGGACTCTCCGTTCCATTGGCTGGACCTGGAAGTTGAGGATTGGGGAGGCTAAATGACACACTCCAGGATTGGCCTAGGATGGGTCAGGTCCAGCAAAGGTGCCTGGGAGAAAGAACAGCTTGGTCCTCTTTTCTGACTAATAATTTAAAGACATAGGAAAGGAAAATAAGAACCCCGCCCATTGTGTGTGTGACAGAAACAGGCTCCAAGTAGGATAGTCTTGTCCTCTGAAGTATGGCCAGTGGAGGCTGGGTCCACCCCTGAGACCAACTGTCTCCCATAAACTCATGTGTTCTGAATGCTTGGTCCCCAGCTGGTGGCACCTTGGGAGGCGGAGCCTTGCTGGAGGGGGTGTGTTGCTGAGGGTGGGCTTTGGGGTGTTATAGCCAGCTCTCTCTTGCCAGAGCTTGGCTCATTCTCCTGCTGTTGTCCACCTGCTGTGGCAGAGGTTATGTCAAGCCTCTGCTCATGCCAAGTTTTCCTCTGTTACCATGAAGCTTCCTCTTGAGACTGGAAGCCAAAAATAAACCCTTTCCTTCCATCAGCTGCTTTCGGTCATGTGCCTTGTCTCAGCAACTGGAGGTAACTACAACAGAGCGCTTTGTTGCAGCAGCAGGAAGGTAACTAGGACAACACCAGGAAAAGATTAGCCATGTTTCCTTTGCTGGGATTGAAGCAGTGAAAGCTACATTTTTTTGTTTGGTTTTCCCAGATAGGATCTTAACTCTAGCCCAGGCTGACCTGGAACTCACTATGTAGTCTCAGGGTGGCCTGGAACTCAGGGTGATCCTCCTACCTCTGCCTCCAGAGTGCTGGGATTAAAGGCATATGCCACCATGATGATTGTCCCAGGTTTGTGCCACCATGAGCTGCTGCTATTACAGGACACTGAGCGTGAGAGATTCATTGGAAAACATGATAGGTATCAAGACAGTCAGATCCCACCCTTGCAATATCAGTAGAGACATCATCCATCCATCCACCCAGCCATCATCCTTGCATCCAAATACTTTCTGAAAGATGTAGGGAGAACAATGGACTCACACATGGTTCACACCTGCAGGAAGCCCACATGGGAGTCTAATGTATAAACATCATAAACAATAAGATGTCCTCTGTAAAAAGACTGGGTGTAGTGGCTCACACCTTTAATCTCGGCAGAAGCAGGAGTTAGAGGCCAGCCTGGGACTACATAGTGAATTCCAGTTCAGCCTTGGCTAGAGTGGGACTCTACCTTGAAGAAGAAGAAGAAGGAGGAGGAGGAAGAGGAGGAGGAAGAGGAGGAAGAGCAAAGTCTAATAAGCCTTGAGCAAGAAGATTGTGGTTAGGCTTCATGCAAAGGATAAAATCCACCCCATTCTCATAGCCCCTGAATGGACGAGAATTATTTGCTCAGATTCTTTGAGCTTTAGGTAAGCTCACTGGATATGCTCTGGATCTTAGGATAAAGCAGAGCTGAATTCCAGTTCTGGCTCCATCCTTACTAGGCATGTTGGAAAAATTACTTTACCCCCCTGAGCCCTTTATAAGCAAGGTAGAGTGATACCCACTTGGAAGCACTGTTGGACAAATAAGTGAGCTAGCTCAGTGTGGTAGCCAGCTTCCTGTCACTGTAACAAATACCTGAGACAAGTGAACTTATGAACTGAGAAGGTTTGTCTTACAGTTTTGGTGATTTTGGCCCATGATTCATTGGTCCCTTTGCTTTGGGCCTTAGTGAAGCAGCACACACTAGCAGAAGTATGTGATAGACTAAAACCACTCACCTCATGGCCAAGAAGAGAGAAAGAGAGAGAGAGAGAGAAGAGAGAGAGAGAGAGAGAGAGAGAGAGAGAGAGAGAGAGAGAGAGAGAGAGAGATCCCACAACTCCTCACAATGACTTGAAGACCTCCCACCAGGCCCTGTGTCTTAAAGTTTCCACCCACTCCCAATAGCACCAGGCTGAGGACCAAACCTTCAGCACATGAATCTTTGGGGAAACATTCTAGACGCAAATGTTAGCACTCAATGTGTAAACTACACACCATGGGGTTGGCCAGTGGCTTTTTGCATCCATCATAGCTGATGGTACTGGGCCTGCAAACTAAGCTGTGTGTTATATGAGTCTCATTTCTCTCTCCTGTACATTCGCAAGTTGGTACTGTTGTGATGGTTTGAGTGTAATGCCTCCAAAGACTCTGTTCCCAGCTGGTGGAGCTATTTGAGAACGTTGTGGAATTTTAGGAGCCTCACTGGGGGCAGGATTTGAGGTTTATAGTCCAGATACTCTCTCTCTCTCTCTCTCTCTCTCTCTCTCTCTCTCTCTCTCTCTCTCTCTCTCTCTCTCTCCTTCCTGCTGATGTGACCATGTGGCTCAGACTTTCCTCTCTGGTCTGCCTTGCCTTGCCCACCAGGATGGACTCTATTTACCCTCTGGAACTGTAAGTCAAATTAATGTTTTTAAAAATATATTTAATTTGTTTATTTGCAGAGAGAGAGAGAGAGAGAGAGAGAGAGAGAGAGAGAGAGAGCGCAACCAGGACCTCTAGCCACTATAAATGAACATCTGGCTTTACATGGGTACTGGGGAATTGAACCTGGGTCATTAGGCATTGCAGGTAAGCACCTTAACCACTGAGAAACCTATCCAGTCCTCAAAGTAACTCTTTCCTTTCCTTCCCTAAGCTGTTTCTGGTAGTATATTTTGTCCCAGTAACAAGAAAATAAATAATACAGCTGTCCTTGCTTTACAGATCTGGAAACCAGGAGCCAGGGCACACGTAGGCAGCCCAGGATTTTACAGGTGGTAAGAGGCTTTGCTGGGATTTGAATCACAAGACATTAACCCATTCCTACTGCCTAACTGTAGGTGTCTATTGGCAGATGTCTGGTTTAGGGTCTGGGGTCCCACTAAGCCTCCAGAAGCAACCCTAAAATGGATGAGAATAGATGACATTTGCATTGACCAATCAGGCTACATCCCAGTGACCAGCATCCTTACTCTTTCCTGGAAGCTGGGTTGGGGAGAAGGACCCAGGGGTCTCCCATCCTGCCACAGCCCCACAGAGACTCTGGCACCCAGCCTTGGCTGTATCAGCGCATGTGCCTGGGAGCGTGTGTAGGGATGATGGCACTCACAGACCCTGGCTGCAGTAAATAAGGCCCTGGAGCTTGATTCATGAGCTCTGACAGGAAATCTATAGCATGTAGTGTCTATAATCCGCACGCCACAACGAGGCAAAATGAAAGAACAACAGTCCAATTACGGCCCTGGTTGATCCTGAGCATCCTAGACCTTCAGGGCTTAGGCTCAGCTGGCCAGGGGCAGCTGTTGGGACCAGCCAGCATGGGCACCTCCATGACCAGGCCACATGGCTGCAGGCTCCACACTAACCATCGATGGAAGTACCTGGGCAGAGTAGGGATTTGGCTGCCTGGGAAGTGGGAAGGACATGGTGGTCCATACTTCCCGCTCCATCACCCCTGCCAGCCTCACCAGCCCAGACACAGCCCCAGGAGGATGGAAGCACTTTGCAGACTCCCAGCCTCTGCTTTCTGCCTTCAACGCCAAAGGTGCTGCCCCTGGAGAGCCAGGGAAGGGCATGCCCATTTCCAGACATGGCTTGCAGGGGCTGAGTTCTGGCTGACTCATGATTGGGATGGCGATATCCCCAGGTAATACAGGAATTGGGGTGGAGTTTCCCTTCTCCTCAAGGGCAGGATCTTCTATTTTATCTTGTTAGCCCTGATAACAGCCTGACCATAGCCTGGGTTAAATAGTATGTCTCCAAATTCAAGTCTACTCAGAGTATGACCTGATTAGAAACAGGGTCTTTGTGGATGTAATCAAGTTAAGGTGAGTTCATGCTCAATAGACAAGACCAGAATGTCTTTTTAAGAAGAGGGATGGGAGGTGGGGAGGAGGGGCAGTTAGAGTGCTTGCCTGCAAAGCCCAACAACTCAGTTTTCATTCCCCAGTGCCCACATAAAGCCAGATGTGCAGTGGCGCATGCATCTGGAGCTCATTTGCAGCAGCTGGAGGCCCTGGTGTACCCATTCCCTCTCTGTGTGTCTCTCTTCTCTCTATCTCTCTCTCTGCTTGTAAATAAATAAATAAATAAATAAATATTTTTTAAAACAAAAGGGGAATTTTTTTTTTTGGTTTTTCGAGGTAGGGTCTCGCTCTAGCCCAGGCTGACCTGGAATTCACTATGTAGTCTCAGGGTGGCCTTGAACTCACGACGATCCTCCTACCTCTGCCTCCCGAGTGCTGGGATTAAAGGCGTGCGCCACCACGCCCGGCAAAAGGGGAATTTTTTGGAAGCATGATCTTCCTTATAGCCCAGAGTGACCTGGGAATGTAGCCCAGGCTAGCTCCAGGCTAGCAGCAACAGCCTCTATTTCAACCCCCTCAGTGCCAGGATTACAGGTGCCCACCACCACACCAGGCGAGAAGAAGGGGATTTGAACTGAGACACAGACATGGAAAAGGATGTGTGAAGACAGGCAGAGATGGACTCCCGTCCCACAGCCAAGGGCTGCCACCCTCCGCCAGAAACTGGGAGGAGGCATGGAATCCAACCCTTCACATTTGTTGGTTTCAGCCACTGTGTCAAGCCCTTCTTCCCTCCCTAACATTAACCACGACTTCACACTGCTCCTTGCCATGAGGCAAGGCCCTGCCTGGTCTCTCTCTGACCTCTTCCAGGGTGGCTTTCTTCCTCCCCTGGTTCCCAGAGCAGGGAAACTGGCTCTTGCCCACCTGGGTGCCCTTGGCATGACAGAGTCCACCTCCCTGAAGGCTTGTGGTCCAAAGTTGTAAGAGCTTCTGGCACACCCTGTGAGAATACCCCCTCTACCTCCCATCCACTCTCTAACCCCTCCTATGTCCTTCACCAAGTAGTATCCACTTTGTAATGACCTCATCCTTGGTCTCTGTATTACTCTTCCTGTTACTGTGACAGAATAGCCTGACAAAAGTAACGTAAGGAAGGGTGTGTTTTGGCTCACAGTTCTGGGGGATACAACCCATTATGATGGAGAAGGTGTAGCAGCAGGGGTGGCTAGTCACATTACATCCAAAGTCAGGAAGGAGGGAGGGAGAGAGAGAGAGAGAGAGAGAGAGAGAGAGAGAGAGAGAGAGAGAGAGAGAAGGAAGCCAGGAGGCTGGGTTATAAAGTCTCAAGACCTTCCTCTAATTAACATACTTTCTCTAGTGAACAACGGAGCCTATGGGGGACATTTCCCATTCAAACCAGCACAGCTTTCTTGGCCAGTGCCCATCAGGATGGAAGACCGCAGAGAGCAGGAATGTGGCTACTGAGTTCACTTTCGTCGTCTCAGGATCCGGCAGAAGTATTTTCCCAATGAAAAAATAAATAAAGCAGTCCTCAAGGCAGTTATTGTTGGTAGAGATTCTACTAGGAGCCATGCGAGGAAGTATCTGGGACATGAATGGGACTCTTCCCATTTGATGAATGTGAAGAGCAAGGCTTAAACCAACAGAATTCAAGCCACACTGGCTCCACAGCCCAGGTTCTAACCACATGGCTTCCCTGTACCTTTCTCTGCTCATCTGAGAGCCTCATCTGGATCAGAGGGGCCGACCCCACATCAGTTGCAAGTGGAGGATTTTATATACATCGAGTGACAGTCGAGGCACGCCCTCACCAAAACCAGCCGTGTTTTCCTGTTTGGGGAATGGCTAAGGGCTCAGCAGGCTTTGTCCCCAGGCTGGCTCAAGGCTCTGACACCCCTTCCGCTGACCCCTGACCTTTGCCCATGATGTTCTTGCTCCCTGAAGTTTGTCATCTGTTGTAGTTACCTTTGTGTTTTTGGGACAAAACACCTGACGGAAAGCTACTGATAGGAGGGAATTGTTATTTGGGCTCACAGTTGAGGGGAAGCTCCATGATGACTGGGGAAGGTGTGGCACGAGCAGAGGCTGGACATCACCTCTGCCACAGCAGGTAGCAAACAGCAGCAAAAGATTGAGCTGAACTCTGGCAAGGGGGAGCTGGCTATAACACCCCTAAGTGAGCCCCTAACAACACACCTCCTCCAACAAGGCTCCACCTCCCAAATTGCACCAGCAGGAACCAAGCATTCTGAACACATGAGTTTGTGGGGAACATCTGATTCAAACCACCACACCATCTCTCCTAAGAGCTGCGTCTGACTTAGAGATCCCGAGGGGGCAGGTGGCTCCTGCCTTCCTATGAACCCTCATTATGCCACCCACAGAGCCCTGCACTGCTATCTAGTGAGTTCTGTGTGACAGCTCTGGGTCTAACATACAGACCCTGATGTCTCTGGCACCCCATTGCCACTGCACGGTGTCCCAATGTGCCTGGTATTCTGAAAGTCCTCCCACAGGTCCTATCACTGAAAGTTCAGGACTCAGAAGGCCTGTCCTCACAGGGCAGTTAATCTCCAGGACACAATCGCTTCCCAGAGCTCCCTTCATCTCCCCCAGCATCAAATGCATGCCGTCCACTTGCTGAAAGCCGTGTCTGAATTTGTCAAAGCATTCCATGGACTTTGTACAGGGACATCCCCAGATAGTCCTGAACCCATGGCCCAGCCTTCCTCTCTTCCCTGCCAGGGTAGTTTGAGGAACAGTAATGTGACCTCTGAGCTAGGTCAAACCATTGCTCTAGCATCAGGGGTAGGTTTATCAAGCACTCTGACCAGGGGGTGCACTTTCTGCCCAGCTAAGCTGTGGTCATATGGTGATGAGCCTGTTAGCCTTTGCTTCTGCCTCTGCCCACTAGGGGATCCACCAAACCCACGAGGCCTGAGATGGGAGAACTGAAGCTCTGAGGACTCACAAACCAAATCCCAAGAGAAATGTTGATACCCAGGGCCTTGAAGCAAGGATTCTTAGAGTGGCAGGAGATCAGGATAGGGCCAGGCAGGCCTGAAGAGACAAATCACAAGGAGGAGGTGACAGGGACTGCTAGCTGGAGGCCCAGCCAAAGGAGGTTGTTTTCTTAAGATTCATTTTTGGTTTTTGAGGCAGGGTCTCATGTTGCTCAGGTTCATCTTGAACTCCCTGTGTAGCTGAGGAGGACCGTAGGCTCCTGATCTCCCTGCCTCTACCACCCCAGTGCTGAGATTATTATTCATGCCTATTAGGGGAGTGACTTTTGAGGGTCTCTGAAAGGGCTGGGATGTGGTGGCTGGGGGAGGAGGAGGCAGCCAGGGCACAGCCCAGGCTGAGAACCAGGGTGCCTAGATCCCCTGGATGGGTACTCAGTGAAGACAGTGCAGCTTTCTCTTCTGAGGAGCTCCAGGTGTCAGGGCTGGGGAGGGGCCCCAGAGGTAGGACTCCAAGTCTCTGGAGAGAGGCAGAATGAGGGGGAAATTGTGTACCCAGGAGTCTGGGGCACCTGATTCCAGTGGGGTCCAGGCAGCTCATCTGATGAACTTGCTGACCCTACCTGGGACAGGGCTGGAGGAGTGTGGGTATTTCATGTGTCCCCTGTCCAACTCTGAAGGGAAACTCCTACACGTGTTCTCCTGAGGAAACAGAAACTCAGAGAAAACCAGCAATTGATCTCAGCTCCTAGCGGAGAGAATAGCCTTGTCGATTCATGAGTGTGTGACTTCAACCACCTCAGTGTATTTATCACCACTAAGCCCAGTGGAGTTCACCACTGAGCCATGCTGTTCCTGATGGCTTATCAACACTGCTGATCAGAAGACTCACCCAAAAGGCAGGAGACTTGAGCTGCTCCCCTCTTCCTTAAGCTGTTTCCTGGATGGACAGAAGGAAGACAGGCAGGGGAGGGGACACATGCTCCTCCACTCATGGCCTAAGCGGGGACTATTCCATTTGTCATGAAGGCAACCGATCCCAGGGAGGTTTAGACTCCGTCCAGGTCACAAAGTTGGTTGACATGGAGCCAAGGAGCTATGTCATAGGATTCAAGCTTAGGTTTATTTAATTGGGCTATTAAAAACACTAAGCAACAACAGAGTTCAGATTTTTTTTTAAAAGAAAGAGGCCTGGAGAGATGGCTCAGCAGTTAAGGTGCTTGCCTGCAAAGCCTGATGACCCAGGTTCAATTCCTCAGTACCCAGTTAAGCCAGATGCACAAAATGGCACATGTATCTGGAGTTTGTTTGCAGAGGCTAAGGCCCTGGTGTGCCCATTCTCCTCCCTCTCTCTCCTTGCAAATTAATAAATAATAAATAAAAATATTAAAGAAAGAGAGCTGGGCATGGTAGCACATGCCTTTGATCCCAGCACTTGGGAGGCAGAGGTAGGATCTCCATGAGTTTGAGGCTATCCTGAGACTACATAGTGAATTCCAGGTCAGCCTGAACTAGAGCGAGACCCTACCTTGAAAAACTAATATGTGTGTGTACGTGTACACAAGAAAGAATGACATATGTGTCAGGAGCATGGACTGTGACTGGGAACACAGGATCCTCATATCAGCCCAGCCAATGACCTGGCCATTCTCTGGGCTCGTCCCAACCCCCATTCTGAGGGTGTCTTATCTGATTCCTGAGCCCCATTCCTGAGCTCAGCACCTGGGCTCCAATTCGGTCCAGGTTGTCTGGGAAGACCACTCTCCTTGGGCAAATGGCCAGTATGTGGCCCTGCTGTCCTTTCCTTCCTGTACCTCCCCACCCTGCTCCCAATTGTTATCTGTCAGTACACAGTAATTAGAGATGTGGCATGCTTGATAAAGATTGCTGCCCGCCCTGAGATGGGACTGTCCTCTCGGACGTGTCTAATTAAAGTCCTGATTGATAAGATGAAGAAATCCCACCCGGATGGATGTGTGCTGGCCTCTCCCTCTGCTGCGCCACAGCCTCCTCATTATGGGTGCCGAGGGAGAGAGATATAAAGGACCCCAGGAAATGCTTCTACAAGCCAATCAATATGTCCTTCTGTGTGACTGGGCGGGACAGGCAGCCTGGCCTTTTGACCCATTCCTGGGGCTGTGAAGGCGGCATGGCTGGGATGGCCCCTTGCCCCAGGCTGCCAGGGTGGGGGCTGCATTCCTGCTCCTGCCCAGGTCGGCCCAGGGAGGCTGGCTTCTCTCTTCTCCATGGGCTGCGGGCTCTGAGCAGTGGGTTGCACAATTCAGGACTCCTGGCAAAGCAGACAGTCCAAACACATGTCCCCAAGCAGCTGAAGCGGGGGACACAGGGGTAGACACATTTGAGGTGAGGGGAGACTGTGTTCCCTTACAAACACACCCCTCTTTCAGGGCAAGGACAGGGGGCTTGGCACTGGATTGTGCCCTGTGGCTCAGGGGAACACACAAGGGGCTGTGTTTGAGGAGTTGGTAAGATGGTACAGATGTGCCAATAGCTCATCAGATGCTCCTGGCTGCCCATCTTAGTGCCAGTGGCGGCGGCAGGTGGTCCACTCAGCACTGCCCACACACGCCAGGGTACACAGGACCTGTCCACCCTGGCTGCAGCCAGGACTGGGACTCGCCAGAATGCCACACGGTTGTAGCAGCTAATAAATAGAGGTAATATGATTAGCTTTCTCTAACTGGCGATAAGATCTTGACAAACCCTTTTTAATGCGTTTCTAGAGCAGGATGAAATTGTTTCATTCGGAGAGTAGGGCCCCCCGGGAGTCGCCTTGAAGCTCCTTTAGTGAGAGGTAAAAATATGCCAATCATTAATGAGGGGAGAATTACGGAGACTTTAATGCAATCAGAAAGAGGAGCCCCGAGGCAGCTTGGGAATAAAACCTGCCCTTAAATCAGAGAGAGGCAGCCGTAGGAAGGCAGGAGGAGGTAACATAAGCTTCTACAGAAAGCATAAGCTGCAGAGCCTCCAGGCAAAGTGGCCTCAGCCCAGTGGCTTGTGTCCTCCCAAGACCCTGCTCCCAGCAGTGACTCCCACCACAAAGAAACAGAGAGATGGGGGTCAGATGAAGCAGTGTCCACCCCTCACAACAATGGTCAGGCTTTCAGAAGTTTCTAGAAAAGTCAGTGACTGACAGAAGCCTCCTTCCTAAGAGCTATGGGAAGAAGATTTTTGAGAAGCCCTTTGCTGGAGCAAAGAGAAAGATCATTTTGGCCAGGTGTGGAGGCACACCTGTAATCCCAGCGCTCACAGGGGAGGTGGGTCATGAGTTCGAGGCTAACCTGGGGCACATAGCAAGACCCCATCTAAAATTCCAGAAAGAAAAGGGAAGGAAAGAAGGATCTTATCTCCATTCAGTAATGGAGATTTCATCAGCCAATTAAGTGCCTGCCCACCTGAGCACTCCCCGTACACTCCAACTGTCCATTCTCTAGAAAGTTCTACAGCTTCTGCCCACAGTACTACAGAAGATAAGGGCAGTCACAGGCACCATTTGATTCTGGCACTCCTGTGGCAGGGTTGCAAGAGTAGGAACACCTGCTCTCTGTACCCTCTCACCTTTGACCACCTTCCCTACTTCTCATGTTCCTGAGCCAACCAGGATTGCCGGAAGAGGCCGACTGCTCTACCCAGTTAGATGCCAACTCTGCCCAGTATGGTTGAGCCACTGCGAGTGGTTTCTGTCTCCCGAAGACACCTTCGTTCCACTAGCTCAAGAGGTGCCCATCCTTGGATTCACTCCCACGCTGTTCCCACGTTCATGCCACACTAATGATTAGCCTCCCACGCCAGGCCCCTCCCTACCCCAGGGTCTTTGCACTTGCTTTGTGACCCCTCTGCTCAGGTTTTGGAGGACGCCCTTGTCCCTTCGGGGGCAGTGAAGCACAATGAGCATCTCCCTTGTTCCCTGCATCACCACCTCTCCACGCCCTACCTGTCTGAAACACCTCCATGTTGGTGCTTTGTCTGCCTCCCCCATGGTCCCCAGATAAGTATAAGGCACATGAGGGCGGGGACTTCAGTTTGTGTTGTTCACTGCTGAACGCTCTACACTCAGAACATCCAGGTCTCTGTCGTACTCAGGAGTGGGTGAGAGCCAGCAGAAACCTGGGCAGGCTCACCACGGGCGATCAGGGAGGGGGAGCTCAGGCAGGGAGCAGGGAAAGTCCTGGGCCACAAAGCCGGCTCTGCTATGCGTGGGGAACATAGAATAGCACTTGGGGATGTCACACTGGGCCAGGAGTCACGCCTGGCTAAGGCGTGGGCTTGAGCCCTCAGGCCAGCCCCTTCCCACTGCTGACCCTTGGTTCTCTCTGTTGAGTCAGGATGGAGAAGAGGACCTTGAAGGACCCAGTTCCTGGAGGGGACAGCACGCAGCCTCAGTCTACCCAGCAAGGGCTCTCTATCAATAAGTAGGCAGCAAGTTTCCACAGATCTGGTGAAAAGGAATTTTCTGGGCTGCTTTCTATGTGGTAAGAGGTGACCAACAGATGACACTTGTCACGGCACAGACTCTAGGGCCTGCCTGCCTGGGTTCATAGCCCAGCTCTGCCCCTTAGCTGTTGCTGTGCAACTTTGAAACACATGGCCTAACATCTCTGTGCCTCGTGTTTCTGTTTGATAAAATGAATTGAACATCTGTGAAGATGATTCCATGTCTTATGCCAACCGGTGCTTAGTATAATTAGTATTTAGGAAGGCTGACTATTCTTTTTTTTTTTTTTGGAAGGCTGACTATTCTTTACATGGGAACTGGGGAATTGAACTCAGGTCCTTCTGTGTTGCAGGCAAGTGCCTTAACGGCTAAGCCACTTCTTCAGCCCCTGGCTATTCTTATTAACATTATTATTAATTTTTGACACCTGAGGTCAAAGCTAGCTGAGTCAGAAGAGAGGACCAACCCCTCAACAGGAAGCAGGTAAAGGCCCAACCTCAGAACAGGCACAAGACAGATAGGAGAAGACACTCATTGGTTTGTCTCATCTCCAACTGACCTGTGTGTCACCTGGAGGCCACATGTGTCCATCTTTTCCATTGTACCCACAGTCCCTAATGCCTTCTTAAATGCTAGCCGAGTGCATAGTGTGCACATTAAAACAATTTGGTTTCTATAGTTTCTCTGGCCACTTTGAGTCCAGAACGTCCCAAATGATGAGATGGTTTCTTGTTCTGGTCACTTTGGCCAGACCTGCGCCCCAGCCAGGCACTGAGGACTCAGACTCAAGCTGCCAGACAGGAACGAGACTGATGACAGAGAGGTGGCGTAGGTGGAGAGGGAGGCTGCGTGCCAGGGTCCTCAACGATACAGGAAGAGTGAATTAGAACATTCAAGATTGAGCAAAGCCAGGAGCTAGCCAGTATGGGCCAAGACCTGCAGGTGGAAGATGAACCAATAGGGAGCCCAGGCGCTGCCTTCATCAGAGCAGAGGAATCAATCAAGGGGCAATTCCAGAGAAGGGAAGAAGCCCCTGGCTGGTTGAGGCCTAGGAAAACCAGGGGGGTTATGTGCAACCTGTACTCCTGGCGGTGAACCCCGCACCTGAGGTCCCTGCCCCTAGTGCCACCAGCCCTGGCTCATGGTGCCCCCCCATCTGGTCTCCACCCAGAAAGCCGGTGCAGCCGGCTTTTAGAAGAGGCAGAGGCGGCCAGCTGCTCAGCCCAGAGTCAGCACAGAGAGTGGGAGGTGACTGGTGGGCCAGCCACCCTTCCCCCAAGCAGACCCTTCAGGGGGGCCAACCAGCTGGGGGGGGGTGCCTTGCTGCAAATGACTCCCTTTGTCATTCTGTTTTGTTATGATTAAAAATGCATGTCGCAGGCGAGGCCCTGGAGTGGAACCCGGTTGAAAATTGAATCATTAATATTCTCCCTCCAGCTGATGCCAGGGCGCTTCCAGGCAGCTGGGAGCCGGAGGAAGGCATGCAACAGTTTTGAGAATCCGGGCAAATGGGGAACACTGAGGGTCCACCCGCCCCTCACCTCCCAGGGGCTCAGCCCCATGTTCCATGATGGGAACAGGTGTCAGGTAGAAGCTTGGTCCTCCTCCTGTTCATGGGTTCTGTTCCAAGAGCTGGAAAGAAAGCCAGTCTCTCTGGGCTGTGCGTGCTGGGCCCCAGCTCCAACTGGTCTCTGTCCCCTCTTCCCCCATGGTGTCCCTTCCCCGCATCCGGTTCTTCTGCTATTTTCCATCTTGACTGCTTTTCCTCCAAGGAGTTACTATTTTCATTTTTCTCATTCTTCTTATTAATAGCTAACACTTAGCACTCTCAGCCTGCCAGGCACCATTTGAGCCTTTGATGTTGATGAGCTTATATAAGTCTCAATATCTCAGTACAATTCCAGGGGATGACTTCAATTAGGACCCCATTTTACAGACTGGGAAACATGGCCGCTGAGAGGTTCAGCCAGTGGCTCCAGTTTGTGCCCTTATGGTAATTGGGCACTTGGGATGTGCACAGCCAGTCTCAGTGAGAAGAGCCAAAAGTGTGAAATCCGGACCAGATCATATAGACTTAGATAAGGAAAGAGCCAGGGTGGTGGTACATGCCTTTAATCCTGGCACTTGGGAGGCTGAGGTAGGATGGCTGTGAGTTCAAGGCCACCTTGAGACTACATAATGAATTCCAGGTCAGCCTGAGTTACAATGAGACCCTATCTCAAAAACCAAAAAAGAAGAAAAGTGGGGGGGGGCGGTGGAGAAAGAAAAGAAAAAGAACACAAGGGCCAAGGAGATGGCTCAGTGGTTACAAGTGCTTGCCTGCTAACCCGGGGTTCAGTTCCCCAGCTATCCACAGCAGTAAGAGACCCTGCGTGCAATATGGAGGCCGGTGGTCCTCAGGTATCTTCCACCTTTTTATGAGATAGGCTCTCTAATTGGCCTGGGGCTTGCCGAATGTACTAGACCAGTGGCCAATGGGCAGGGGCAGGGCCAGGAGGGGAGTGGCTGAGCCCCTGGGAGGTGAGGGGCGGGTGGACCCTCAGTGTTCCCCACTTGCCCGGATTCTCTTCCCCAGTGCTGAGATTACAAGTGGACACCAGTATGCCCAAGCATTTTCTTCTTTTTTAATAATATTTTTATTTATTTACTATATATGTGTATATATGATAGATTGAAAAATAAATGATAGATTAAATAAATGTATATATATATATGTGTATGTATGCATATGTAGAGAGAAAGACACAGAATGGGCATACCAGGTCCTGCCAGCAAAGGAACTTCAGATGCATGTGCCACTTTGTGCATCCGGCTTTACGTGGGTGCTGGAGTGGAACCATGGCCTTCGGGTTTACAAGCAAGTGTCTGAGCCATCTCTCCAGCTCAATGGTCCTATTAGCTTTTTTTGTATTTTTGCTTTTGAGGAAAGGTCTTTAGCCTAGGCTGACCTGGAACTCACTCTGTAGTCCCAGACTGGCCTCTATTTTTTCTTCCTTTTAAGATGGTTCTGAGGCTCAAACTCAGGTCCTCTTGCTTACAAAGCAAGCCCTTTTCTAGCGGGCTATCTCCCCAGCCCCCACCTGCTTCTTTTGACTGTTTGTAACTGGGAAACTGAGAATCCCATGGGACTCCATCACAGCTAGCACTGTATTTTTGTGGACAGCACTGCTCTCCGCCATATTGATTTTGACTTGATTTTCGCCTTGTCCCGGAGCCTGAAGCTTAGCCTCTCCTCAGAGAAGCCTTCTCCAGTCCTGGAAAGAGTCCCAACCACAGCCACAGCCTCTCTAGCCGGAGCATAATGGATGCTTCCACAGGCTTCTATAGAATGGTTTGGGGGCAGGGGCAGGGCCAGGAGGGGAGTTGGCTTGCTGATTTTCTTCACTTAAATAAATGATTTATTTGTGCAGGGTGGGGGTGTTCACCAGGCCCTCTTGTGCCTTCGGGTTTTTTCTTTTTCTCTTGCATCTAGCTGCTTAGGTGGCTTGGGAATTAAACTTGGGCTGGCAGGCTTCACAAACAAGCATCCTTAACCACCGAACCATCTCCCCAGGCTCCCTCACTTTTTTTTTTTTAAATTTTGGCAGGGTCTTATTGTAGCCCAGACTGACCTAGAACTCACTCTGTAGTATCAGGCTGGCCTCCAACTCACTGAGGTCCTCTTACTTCAGCTTCCCAGTGCTGGGATTAAAGGTGTGCACACCATGCCTGGCTCCCGTCCTCACTCTTAAGCTAGAATGAGAACCACTCACCAAAGCCACAGTGTCCTGAGCAAATGACCATGGAAGGGGTTGGGCCCCCAGCCTCCTAAACAACTATATGAACTAGACCAAATTCACAGCCAAGGGGCTTTGGGTGCTGCTCAGGTTCAAGGACCAAGACCTGGTATGATGCTGGGCCTTCCTCCCAAACCAAACAGGAAAAGCCTGGGTTGAGGAGGAGCAGGGTAGGGCTTTGGCTCATGGTCAGTGTTTCTGGGGGATGGTCATGTCAAGATAGATCTCCAAGGTAGTCCCTATTCTGGAAGACAGGCTGCTGCTAGCCCTCAACTTCCAGAAGGGTCCAGGTAGCACTCAGAAAGTGGAAGCAGGAGGATCAAGACTTTGTCCTTAGCTTTATAGAGAGTTCAAGGTCAGCTTGGGCTACATGAAACCCTGCCTCTAATAATAATAATAATAATAATAATAATAATAATAATAATAATAATAATAAGGTTCAGTTTCCCCACCCCCTTCTCAGATCAGAAGAAATAAGGAAAGAAGGAGCAGAGTGGCCCTAGCATCCTCTCGCTGCCTCTCCACACACCCCCTCCCTACTCATATCTTTTTCTTATCTTTTTTGCCATGTTGAGCTGGAGCCCATGTATATTAAGCAAGCACTCTACCACTGAGCTACACTCCCAGTTCCCACTTGCACCTTTAAGAACAGGGGTGAACATGATAGGAGCTTCATTATCTGCCCGCCCTGTCACACTATGACCTCACTGAGGCAGGCACTCTTATCTTGTCCGAGTGACAGATGAGGAGACTGAGGTAGAAAGCGATGACTTGATTGAGCCAGGCTCTGACTCCAGGTCTTCTGATACCTGAACCACAGTCAGAAGTCTCCACACCATGACCAGGGGAAGGCTCAGAAGCCAGAGGAAGGCTGTGAGGAGGTGACAAGAGCTGGCACATTTTCAATAAACCCAGGCAAACAGCCACGGTGGGGCCTTGGAAGGAGAGGTCTGGGGGGCCATCCTCCTCTTCTGGTAGGACCTCTGTGATAGCAAGGACAGGTTGACCCCGAAATCAAGGCTTACCCCATGCCTTCTCTCCAATGAGGGCAAGGCTAGCCAAGGTGTTCTCAGGGACTGCTGTTGCTGGCCTTGGGGTAGAAGAGATGAAGACAGATTCTCTGCCTGGCTTCAGGTCCTGGGCAGGTGGCCTTACCGTGCATTCCCGGTTCCCCAGCAGCCTCTGCCTTCAATGAATACCTTTTCTTCTGTCCTTGGTGCAGGTCATGCCCAGCCTTGGCACTTCCAAGGCAGCTTCCTCCATACTTGAGGCTCATCTCTGGAAGCCCTCAAAAGCTACCTGGTCATCTAGCCCACAGCCATCATCCCTGCCTGGGGTTACTACTTGTGTTCCCTCTGGCCAGGGAGATGTCCCCAATCTCTCCTTGCCAGACCAGCACTCTGGGTAAGTGTGCCAGGACAGATCAAGGGGCAATTGGAGCCAGGGCCACCGCGTGCTCTCTTAGAGATACCCAGGGCCACCTTTGGTAGTTCTGCTCTGGGTGGGTGGGGTGTTGGGGTTGTAACTAGGAATCTGTCATCAGCAGTGTAAAGGTAGGAACTAGCGACCCTCTGCCACTGTGGAGGGATAGTTTGAAGAGCAGGGTCTAGGAGTTCATGGGACTTGAGCCCTTGGGAAGATGTTAGCCAGAGAGACTAATCACATAGTCCAGACCCTGAGACCTCTTGAAGGGGGCTGGGAAGCCAGCTGTGGGTGAGTTCTCTAGTACCCAAAGGTTCTCTCAGGGCAGGAATCTCCTGCAGGCACAAAGCCTGGACTTCTTGCCACCAAGCGGCTGCTGCTGCTGAGGGTGGCCACAGTGGGGACAGCCCAGCCAGTCAGGAGAAAGTGAGTGAGCAGGTGTGGTGCTCACTCTCTTCCATCTCCCACCCTTTGCCCCAGACCCCCACCCACCCCACCCTCAGCCGTACCTTCAGTCCCTTCCCCCTTCTCCTCTCTCCCTCCCCCCCACAGCTCCCCAAGGACAAGCAAAGTTATTACAATAATGAATTAGCCAGCCCGCTTACTGCCGCCACTGGCGAAGACAATTATCCCCCCCTCACATCCCTAGCCGCTGCTCGGCTCCCTCATAAAGACAGGCTTTTGGGGCTGCTTTGTGCTTTGATTGGAAATGAAGAGATTGCTAATTAGGGAACACCTGCTGGGACCCGGGCTGGCAGGAACGATGCTGGTGCTGGGATGGACTGAGAGGCCATTGCAGGCGAAGCTGGGTGTGTGTGCATCGGTCCATGTGTGCCCACGGGCTGGTGGTGGGCTGGCTCATGGACACCTCAGTGAATTCATCCAACTCCTGGCCACCACCTCTCAAAGCCATAAAGAAAACCCAGCAGTTTAATGGCGCTGTTCACCTTTTAAAGGGTGCTAATTTGTTTATGGCGGCTATAATTCTGGGGGTGTTTGCATAGGTCGGTGACTGGCTGTGGTGGTCGGTTGCCATCTGGGGCCACCAGTGCCAGTGGTAGCACTGAGCTTCCCAGCTCCCTGTGGAGGGAACGGGTGGGGAACCTGCTTACAGAAGTGACCTGCTGGCACCGGACAGCCTGGTGGAAGTGACAAGGATGTAAGCCCAAAGGGCAGTTAAACCTGAGGTTGACTTGATTAATCCTACTGGGGTTGGGCACTACCCACTTCTTCTTGTTCTTGCTTAGCTCCTGGGAGATAGAGAAGTTTGGCTGTGGTGCCTTTCCCAGAATGAAAATCCAGTTTGACACTGGGAGTTTGTGTGGGTATGGTGGCCATACAAACCCTCAACAGCTTTCTACTGAACCACAAAATACTTCTGTAACTGGGACCCAGGCAGTGCACATACCAGGGGACCAGAGAGGGAGAGGGGACTGTAAGAAGGGGCCAGGCAGGAGGGAGCTTGGCTTCAGCAGAGCCCACACAGACTCAAGGGAGGTGCAAGGGCAAGTCTAGGGTAGAGCTGGGGGCCAGGGAGATGTGGGGGAGTATGGGGGGCTGCTCTGGAGGGAGGCTGCCTCTGGGCTTCTGGATGGATGATGGATGATGGCTCTGTAGGAGTCTCCAGAAGCTAACTCAAGGGGTATCCATGGTCTCTTGTGTGGCACACACCACTCCTGGGCCAGTTATAGCTATTCTTTCTCTCTCTCTCTCTCTCTCTCTCTCTCTCTCTCTCTCTCTCTCTCTCTCTCTCTCTCTCTCTCTCTCTCACACACACACACACACAAAATGCATCTACCATGTAACAGTGGTTAAAATGCATGGCCAAGCACTCCTGCACCATTGCAGCTTACCCCAAGAGTCTCACAGAGGTCCTGTCTTGGCATAAACACTGGGCTGAGGTTGCTCTGACCCTGGCCTCAGTTTTTCCACCTATAAAATGGGAAGGTGCTCCCTCCATGTTTGGAGCAGAGGTATCTCTTTGGAGCCCCAATACCCTAGTTCCACAAAATATTGGGGTACACTGTGCAAGAAGGCAGCCATCAACAGAACATTGAGTATGACCAGCTCCAAATCCCAGTGCTGCCATTCAATAGCCACTGACAAGCTTAGGCTAGTTACTGAACTCCTTCTCATGGGTCACTTGGGGCTGGGGAGATTCTGTGCTGAGCAGGAGAAGGGACAGGAGAGCCTAGTCCTTACTGCCTTCCACCTTTTCACCACTGTCATAGGCAGCCCCATGTTGCAGGGACCAACATGCAAGCAAACACAGTTTTTGGGAGGAAGGGATTTATTTAAGCTTACAAATCCAGGGAAAACATCAACGGCAGAAGAAGCTGCCTCCCTTTCACAGATCCAAGCAAAGAGAAACCACCAAACAGCAAGCACAATCCCCCCCCCCACAGCTCAAACTGCTCTCCCCACACCTTTGGTCTGGAAATCCAGATTGACCCCCAAATCTATCTTAGGACATAATTTACTCCCAGTAACACCTCCTCCAGCCAGATGGCTGGAGACCCAAGTTACAAATTTAATCTTAGGGCAGGAGAGATGAGTCAGCAGTTAAAGGCACTTGCTTGCAAAGCCTGATGGCCTGAGTCTGTGCCCACGTATAATAGCCTTCTTGCACAGGTGGCACATGCATCTGGAGTTCATTTGCAGCAGCTGGAGGCCCTGGCATGCCCATTTCTCTCTCTCTCTCTCTCTCTCTCTCTCTCTCTCTCTCTGCTTACAAATAAGTAAATAAAAATATTTTTAAAGAAAAATATTTTAAAGTTTAATTTTAATAAAACACCTGAGTCTATGGGGCCATACATTTACACTACCACATTTAAACTACCACAACCGCCATCATCATCACCATTACTGTAATTACATGCAGAAATGTGGAGTTAGGCTACTTTTCTCAGTGGCAATGTCCCTTCAGGACAGTTTAACAAGTGCTTCTACTTTCTGAGGACCTGTCCAGTCCCCCTTGACTCATGTGAGCATAGATATCTCTTAAGAAGTTTCCAGATCTTTCAGAGAGAAGGGATAAACTGGCAGAGCCCCAGAGAACAGAGACTAAGAGCTGGTCTCACTCACATGTGGGATTCTAGTCCCTGGTGGGCATGCAGACAGTTATAAGGCAAAACACTTCTTGGCCAACTATGGGCACAAGCCAGGCAATGTGGAATGCCAAGAATGAAGGACAATGCGTCTTCTGCCTGGTGACCAGAAAGGCCCCCTGAGAGACAGAGACACTGGACCCCAAGAAGCTGAAGTCACAGCTGTCAGCTCACCCAGCCTGAGCAGATGCCAAAAGCAAGGGATAGGTGGGGCTGGTGCTGAGCCCAGGCATGGAATCTCTAGCAGATGGACTGTGCAACCCAGAGCCCTCTCTATACCCAGGGACAGGAACAGCCAGGCATTGAAAAAGCAGCAGGCAGGAAGGTGCTTTCTGTCCCCTCTATGCATGGCACAGCCAGACGACAAGGCCATGTGGACTTCAGAAGTGCTGATAGGCTTCGAAGGTAGAGGAGGGAAGTGGGGCTCAGGTGCTTCAATGTCTTTCAAAGCAAGCAGGATCCTCCTCCCTCCCCATGTCGACAGTCAAACCCCAAGTTGGAAAAGCTTCACTTTTCATTGGATAATGTCATCACCACCCAAAGCGTCTCCCTTCCTTCCTTCCCTCCTCTTTCTCTCCTCCCTCCCTCCCTCCCTTCCTTTCTGAATGAGGCAGGGTCTCTAGCACAGTCTGGCTTTGAATTTCCTATGTGGTTGAGGATGACCTTGAACTTCAGATCCTTCTGCCTCTAATTCCTGAGTAGTGGGGTTACAGGTGTGTACTACCAAGCCTGACTTATGCTAGACAAGCCAGCTATATCTCCAGTCCCCATCCAATATTTAAAAAATATTTTATTTATTTATTTATTTGCAAGCACAGAGAGATAGCAGAGAGATAGACACAGAAAATGGTCGCACCAGGGTCTCCAGACACTGCAAGCAGACAGACTCCAGATGCACGTGCCACTTTGTGCACTTGGCTTTATGTGGGTACTGGAGAATCAAACCCCAGGTGGTTAGGCTTTGTAGGCAAGCACCTTAACCACTGAGCAATCTCTCCAGACCCCAACATTTTTTTCAAGGTAGAGTCCTACTGTAGCCTGAAATGGAACTCACTCTGTAGTCCCAGGCTGACCTTAAACTCACAGTGATGCTCCTACCTCTGCCTCCCAAGTGCTGGGATCAAAGGTGGGCGCCACCACACCTGGCCCATCCAACATTTTTACGTCAACAAACACCTATGCAATCATAATCTATGAACTTGAGCCATGAAACCACATGAAGAGCAGAACTGAGCCCGCCCAGAGCTAGCACTTCCTCATGCTTTATCTCCCATAATCCTCACAATCGCCCTAGGGTCTAGCTTTTATTATCCCCACTCACAGATGAGGAAACCCAAGTGCAAAGAGGTAGATGAGGGCTGGAGAGATGGCTCAGCGGATAAGGCACTTGCCTCTAGTGCCTAAGGCCCTGGGTTCAATTCCCCAGGACCCACATAAGCCAGACCCACAAGGTGGTGGCTCTGGTGTGCTCTCTCTCTCTCTCTCTCTCTCTCTCTCTCTCTCTCTCTGCTTGAAATTGAATAAATAAAATATTAAAAAAAGAGCTAGATGAGCTAGCTCTCCAGAGACCAGAAAACTAAGAAACACCAAAGCCAGTGCTCAAACCTAGATTTCTGCAGTTTTCCCATCCCCTCTGTTGACAGTGGCCACCAGGATCCTAGGAACAATCCTCGAGTCCATCTGTATCTTGAATTTCTGTGCTGCTCTTTTTCTTTTTTCTTTTTTTTTTGTTTTTTGTTTTTTCGAGGTAGGGTCTCGCTCTAGCCCAGGCTGATCTGGAATTCACTATGTAGTCTCAGGCTGGCCTTGAACTCAATCCTCCTACCTCTGCCTCCCGAGTGCTGGGATTAAAGGCGTGCGCCACCATGCCCAGCTTCTGTGCTGCTCTTGGCAATGGGTGCACAAGGCAGATATTGGAAATACACAGGTGAGCAGGTATATAGCTTCTGGTGCACAGAGTGAACACCTGTGTCCCTGAGTGTGGATATGAGTGGTTGTGAGCTGGTGCATTGCTCCTGGGCTTACATCTCCACCAGGGAAGTGCAAAGTGAAGTATCTTTTTGTTTTGTTTTAGATTTTTCAAGGTAGGGTCTCACTTTAGCCCAGGCTGACCTGGAACTCACTCTGTAGTCCCAGGCTGGCCTTGAACTCACAGCGATCCTCCTACCTCTGTCTCCCAAGTGCTGGGATAAAAGGCATTCACCACCAAGTTCTAGTAAATATCTTAATATGAATAGAGATTTGGTTTGAGGTAGGAGTGGAGGTGGGGCTCCAGCCTGAAGAAATAGGCATTATGGATGGGTGGAGGCCAGGAAGGGTTGAGTAAGGTGAGGAGCTCAGACAGGAAGAAGCTTCAAGCCCTTAGGGACTGAACGACATGAGCTGGACAACCTAGAATCAGTGAGCCAGCACATCCTCATGGACCCAAAGCCCATGTTACAGTGTCCCTGAAAGTGGGTGTCTACACCCTACTGAGTTAGTGATGAGAGCATAACAGGGAACTAAGTTTGAATTTGAAATTTGTCTTCATCATTTCCTGCGGTTACCATTCCCTTGTGGACCAATCAGGGAGCCTCTGCTCCCTCAACAGCACACTGGAGAGCCCATTCACGTGGGGGATGAAATGCAGAAATATACAAGGAAGTCTGCCCAGTGCAAGGTCCCCTGCTCTGAACTTGCCCATACTCATGTCCCCTGCCACCTTTTCCCTTGAGGCCGCCAGGATGGCTACAAACCATGAGAGCCGGCAGGTGCCATGACCTTTCTTCCTCCACTCCGACCCACCTCGTTTTATATCTCAAAAGTCAAAAGAAAGACCTGTTCTTCCTGTGGTTTTCTGTGTAAGGCCAGCTTTGTGTCACTGGTTTTCAAGCTGCTTGTTGGGTACTTTGCCTTTTGCTGAAGGGCCAAAGACTCCACTGTAGGGAGGCATTTAAGGGGGGGGGTTCTGAATCTGTTCAAAGGACCTGTGAAGGGGGGGAGCTGGCATCCTTCACAGAAGAGGAAGAGATGATTTCCTCAGCTTCCAACTCTCCATGGAGTGAAAGCATATGGGAGGGAGTCATTCTCTTCCTCTACTATTGGAGAGATAGAGGAAGGAAGAGGAGGAAGAGATGGAGGAGGAGGGGCGAGAGAAAGGAGAGAAGAGAGAAAAGAAGAAGGTCAACCTAGGCTCTGGGCATTGGGTAGTTGGGCTCCATAGTGGCTCAACTCTGGGTTCAAAGAGAAGAGTGAGGGACACTTGAGTTGAATCCTTGAGGGACTCCTAGGGGTGTGTGGGGAATGAGGCCTGTGCCAGGGCACCCTCTCCTCTGCTTTCTGACATGGGTGCTATTGGAGGCCTGCCTGGCTCCTTTGCTTTGGTGCATTCTCCCTAGCTAGTCACTGCAGCCTTGTTCTGAGAATTGCGCTTGACCAGGAGGACCCAGCTGGTCCAGAAGGGCCTGGGATTGTAACTTCATCAAGGGTAACTTCCAGCCAATCACTGATTGATTGGAGGTAGAACTGCCCAATCTCCTGGCCCAAAGATGGGAAGCTCCTTGGTATCATTTAACTCCTGAGCTCCCGGGAACCAGGCTGGGGCTGATGCACAGTGGAACCCACGTGTTTGCTTGGCTCCTAGGTCCTCCCAAAGAGCAGATCTTCAGTACAGCTTTTGCGCAGAGTCTGTAAGGCTTTGCTCTGAGGAACCTGGCCCAAGATAATCTTTCCCCCAGCTCCACAGAGCCTTCCCCATATGGCAGGGTTATGGTGCAAGCCACCAAGATGGAAATTGCCAAGACTTACTGGACAGGTATTCTTACTCCCCCAGTAGATGACAAAGTGCCATTTGAGTACAAATACTTTCAGTTCGAGGACATTCCAGCTTTGAACCTGGGAGGGTACTATTGGCCTCCCTTGATGTCCTCCAGGCTAGGGAACCAGGACCTGGATCAAGGCCGCAAGTCAGAAAGCCAATGTAGCTCACCCTGGTATCCTGTTGCTCTGCCACCAAGGAATTGATGTCTCTGTGGGCGGCACAGAGTCCTGTCACCATGCACACCCCTGGGATGGGGAGATGTCTCAGTTGATAACTGCCTATTGTATAAGCATGAGGGCCTGAGTTTAGATCCCCAATATCGATGTACAAGTTGAGTTTGATGCCACATGCCTGTAATCTCAGTGTTGAGGGAGACAGGAGAATCCCTGTGGCTTGCCGGTTAGCTTGTCTAGTCAAGAGGGTGAGCTCTGGATGCAATGAGAGACCTCATCTCAAAGCTAAGGTAGACAGCCATTGAAGAGGACATCTGACATTGGCCTCTGACTTCCACACACACAACACAACATGCAGAAGCAAGAAAGCAACAAAGAAAGGAAGGAAGGAAGGAAGGAAGGAAGGATGGAAGGAAGGAAAGAAGGAAGGGGCTGGAGAGATTTGATCAGTGGTTAAAGGCACTTGCTTGCAAAGTTTGATGGCCTGGTTCAATTCCTCAGGACCCATGCAACGCCAGATGCACAAAGTGCACCTGCAGTTCATTTGCAGTGACAGGAGGCCCTGGAGTGCCCATTCTCATTCTCTCTCTGCAAATAAATACATAAAAATATTAAAAAGAAAGGTAAGAAGGAGAGAAGGGAGGAAAAAAAGGAAGGAAGGGAGGGAGGGAAGGAAGGAGAGAGGGAGGCCTATACTGGGGATGGTAAGAACACCAGAGAGAACCAGGGAAACCAGCCCCCATGGTAAAGGAGCGTGTTAGAGACAAAATCTCACCACTGAATTGTCCAAGTATCCTCAAAAGTTTCTCTAAGAATCCCTCCCCTGCTGGACGCAGAAATAACCATGTCGGGGACCCAGCCGACTCCGACTGCAACACCAGAAGTAAACTATATAGGAGAAATAGTAGACAAATCGCACCCGC
>PVHP010026811.1:0-24363 GCA_004024765.1 Zapus hudsonius | reverse complement strand
GTCTGTAAATTTGTATTTTGGACAATTTTGGGAACCCTTGGTGCCTCTCTCCATTGCCCTTCCCCAGGTTATCTGACTTGCTGTGGGAATAGCTCTTTTGCTTGCCATCTCACTTCCTTAGAGGTTGTATTTGGGCTCTAAATGGTGAGTTTGAGGTGAATGGTCTCCTGCTTGGGTGTCCCCCATCAAGTAATGTCCCTTTGGTGGAGTTCGGTTGTCCCTGGTTCACGTTGCTTTCTGAAAAAATACAGAGTCTCCAGCAGAGAGTGAGATTATTATTGGTCAAACTGAAACAAATATTGCTAGGTTGGTGAGCATTTGGCAGTTGTAGCCTTTCTGAGGACCTATGGTTAGTGAGGACTTTCCCATGTAGATGGGGTTCTTGGTTCCCATTTAGGGTTGCCTTGGGTCCCCTTACCAGTTCCTTGCCTCTAAGCGGATCTCATAGCCAGTTAGTCAGCTGTTGACTACCTACCTAGGTTGGGCACCACTATTGCACAGATTTTGTTATCTTCCTTGCATTCTCATTGGTTTCGTCCATTGTGGGATTAGGGGTCCTATGTTGGGGAGTCTCAGATTGCACTACTGTGGTTTTTTTTTTATGTTAGTTCCTGTCCATTTCAGGATAAGGGTCTAGTTTTCTTGTTGTGGGGGCTAGTACAACTTTTCATTGGGTATGCATGGTATGTTCTGTTCTATGTACTAGTTGTGTTTTGATTAGTGTTCTATTCACAGATGTGTTAGTTGTTGAGGTTATAGTGTGCCAGCAGTTTTGGACTAGTGTTTGGTATACAGCATAGTGTGAGGGTCAGAGATCTTCCCTGACTGTATCCACCACTGTGTCTGACACTGCAGTTCAGGGGTATTCACAGCTGACATACTTGTTCCTCCTCCCCCTCCGTATCCCAGTTGGGAAGGTTTAGAGATCTCCCTTTTGCTCCTCTGGCATGTGCCTGTCAGAGAACTTTTGTTCTCTAGTTGTATTTGGACTGAGGCCCTCTGTGGGGTGCTATTTGGCATGATCTGTCTAGAATAATGTTGCATCACTGGGTTTAACCTCAACAAATATCTCTCCTATCTGAGGTGTTCCATCCCCAGGCAGGTTCTATCATTCGCCAGGCTGGGACTCTCTTTACCTCAATGCTTAGGCTGTGAGGCATCACATTGATCTCAGCCCCACCAGGGAAACTGCGGGTGCTGTTTCCGTTTGTGATCCTTAGAGCTCCAGTCCCAAATATACCAGGGGCTCTACATGATCTTCACCAGACTTGATCACCCTGAACCTGAATGCTCAAGCTGTTTGTCTCTGTACAAGCCTCCTCCCCACCAGGGGAACTGCACATACTGTTCATGTTTGTGTTCCCTGGAGCTCCAGGCCCAAACAGGCCAGTGCTCCTCCTCTCCAGCCTGTAACACTGGAGGCCAAGAACCACCCTTCCTCTCTAGGTACAGTGCCCATAGGGAGTACCTCCCTCCTACACTCTACTGACCAGCTGTGTTCCTCCTACACACAGCTCATCTCACTGATTTTCTTAGATGTGTATAAACCTAGATGGATCTTTCTGAGTCACTCCTGCTTTTTCTCCTTTCCCCTGTAGCTGAGGGTGCTGGGCAGCAGCCTTCACTGCAGATCTCTGCATTTCTGTTTAGGCCAGTAATGTCTGTGGGGATAGTCCTTGCTCTGGACCAGAGTACAGAAGCTGCAACAGCTGTCAGGAAATCTCTGGAGAAAGCTGTGGGGCTGTAGATAGGGTATCCAAAGGCCCGGGTGATGGGAAGAAGGGAGAGCCACTGGCCCAGGGGCATGTGTTCGAGGAGAGCTGCAGGAGCTTGTGATAGAGGAAAGCCTTCCAGATCTGACAGGAGTGGTCTGTCAGGGTAGAAGAACAGCTAGCTGGGTGTTGAGCAGTGGGAGAGAGAAGCACTGGAGGCTACCAGAACCCCTGGAAGTGGTCTGGTGGGGTAAAAGAGCAGCTGGCAGGGTGGGGACCAGAGGGAAAGACATGTACAGAGGTCCCTGGTACCACTGGTAGTGGTCTGATGGGGTAGAAGGGCAGGTGGCTGGGTGGGGGAATGTGGGAGAGAGAGAGAGACCAAGTCATGGAGAGGGGCCTGTTGGGGGAGAAGTGTAGGTGCCTGGAAAGGTGATGGAGAGAAAGAGAAGAGTGTGGAGCTTCTGACCACTGGAGGGGTATGGGTGGGGTGGAGGGAAAGAGGAGGGCACTTAGCCGCTGACCCCCAGAGAGGCCTGGTCATACATGGAAGTGTGGCTGGGTGGGAGTGGAAGGAGGTGGGGGGGGAGAGAGAGAGAGAGAGAGAGAGAGAGAGAGAGAGAGAGAGAGGAGGGCTTGCAGCTGCTGACCACCAGAGAGGACACAGAAGAGTGGCTGGGTGGGGGTGGAGAAGAGAAAGAGGAACCCCACTGTTATTCTTTATTAAAATATCCTTTAATTTTTAGGGTGGTTTTATTTTTCTGAAAGAAACCTAATGTCTATTTTTATAAGTGGATATTTCATTCACATGTCTTTCTGGCATAATGCTAAAAAGGCCCTTTCACCTGAGTGTAGGGTGCATGCTTTTCATCCCAGCACTTGGGAGACAGAAGTAGGAGGACCACCATGAGTTCCATATACCATATCCAAAAGATAAAAAACATCACAGTGAGGTAACTTACTAAAATGGTATCATCAAAAGAAAAAAGGAAGGCTGGAGAGATGGCTCAGCCATTAAGTCACTTGCTTGCAAAGCCTAACCCGAGTTCTGTTCCCACATATCCACTTAAAGGCAGATGCGCAAACTGTCACATGTATCGAGTCTATTTGCAGTTTTAACAGGCCTTGGTGTGCCCATTCTCTCTGTAGCCAGGTGTGGCAGTGCATACTTTGAATCACAACACTCAAGAGGCAGAGGTAGAAGGATCACTATGAGTTCCAGGCCACCCTGAGACTACATAGTGAATTCTAGGTTAGCTTGGGCTAGAGCAATACCTTACTTTGAAAAAAGAAAAAAGAAAAATTTAAAAAAGAAATAAAAGAGATAAATGTTATTGGTGTGGAGAAGAGTCAATACAGAAAACCACATAAAAGTTTCTGTAAAGGCTAAGACTATAATGACCATTTGTGATGGTTAAGTTTATTTGTCAACTTGACCAATGTAATAATCCATAATAATCTTGGGTGGGTATCTGAGCTTGCCTGCAGGAAGGATTGACAAATTCCTTTTGGGATTTTGGAGAAGACTTGTGATGGTTAAATTTGTCAAATTGATCTAATCCATAGTAATCTTGGGCGGGTCTTTAAGTTTGCCTGCAGGAAGGATTGACAAATCCTTTTGGGATTTTGGAGAAGTGAGGAGTTCCCTTCTCCAGAGTAATCCCTTTCCCCCAGTGGGTGGGCCTTCAAGAAGGAGACTAATATAAGAAAGCTTAAGGGGAAAGAGATGCTCTTCCTTCCTCCCCCGGCTGCTGGTGCTTGTTCGTGACTTGCACTCACATCCTGCTCTCCTACCCTTCCTGGACATTGGAACCCAGTTTCCTTGGCCTCACATCTTGGACTGTCAGCCGCTGCTCCCCAGGAAACCATCAGGCCTTCTGGGCTGGATTGGGACTGCTGAGACATCCAGCCACGTGGACTGAACAGCTTCTGGTTTCTTCAGCTGTGGGCCTACAGACTGCTACTGTTGGAGTGTTGTAAGCTACCCCAATAAATTCCCTTTTATTATACTCGATTCTATCAACCCTGTTTCCTCTAGAGAACCCTGACTAATACACCATTATTTAGCAGTCCAGATCTAGTAGTCCAGATCTTGGTATTTACTCAAAATATCTGAAATTAGTTTATTGAAGAAAGTCTTCATTTCCTTGTTTATTGCAGCAGTATTTATAAGAAACAGGTCATGGCATCAGTTGAAGCATTCATCTATAGATAAATGATAAAGAAAATATAACACATATATACATGCAACAGATTCTATTCAGTTTATAAAATGAAAGAACTTCTGGATGTATCCCCCTCAATAGGGTCATACAGTGCACTTCATAAACAATTTGAAAAATAATAGATGAACTTGTTAGAGGGAAGAAAGGAGTTTAAAGGGATAGGAAAAGACAGAGAGAGGTAAGGTGATGGTAATCTAAATACATTTGTACATACGTAATTAGCCCCCAGATGGTAGTTATTATAGTGCTGGAAGGCATTGCACATACTGCCAGGGAAAGCTGGTCAATGACAGCTGGAGTAAAAAGAGACCACTGGCATGAAACACAGTCTGCTATTGTGAGTAGGCTGATCACACCTCCTACTGGGAGAGAACAGCGAATCAAGAAAGGAGCACTTGTGCAATGGAGGGCCAAAGCCTGGGGGAGGCAATCAACTGCATTTAAATTTGGCCAAATATTCCACTTAGTGAGGGGGAACCCTTGATTGGAACTGGGGATTCAGGGCGATATGCAAGGGATCCCATACTCTTGGGCTCCCAAGAAAAGATGCACAACTGCATTTAAATTTGGCCAAATATTCCACTTAGTGAGGGGGAGCCCTAAACTGGAACTGGGGACTTAGGGTGATATGCACTGGGAGCCAGACTCTTGGGCCCACAAGTAGAGATGCACTATGTGGGCAATTGACGGATAGGCTACTAAAAGTAGAATCTAGCTAATTTAGAAATGTGGATCTCAGTTAACCTATACTGATCTCCCTCTCCGATGGAGATTCTGTTTGTATTTTTCAGAATGCAGTGAAAGAGCTGTGGCTCATCCAACACTACTAACAAACCACAGGCTGATAGCTGACATCCTGGCAAGAGATGAGCCACCCCAGTCATACTGGGGAGGACCCATATGGAACCCTGCAGAGAATGATGGGATGAAAAACTGACCCATAGTTACAGCCATTCAAACATCACAGGATAAGCCAGTGAGACAGAAACCAATGATTTTCGACACAAAGACCCCTAAGTCCTCAACATTAAAGCAGGCTTAATACTCACCCAACACTACTCAGGGAACTGAGTGGAAGAGGGGGCGGAAAGAGTCTGAGAGCCATGGTGGGGGAGAATATCCAGAGGCACGGCACCCCTGAGTAACAACATACTAGGGCCAGGAGTACTGGGCTGACTCCTCGGCTATCCATGGTCCCCTGCCACAAGGACTGATCCAGACTGCCCACGGAGGAGGATATCCAGCCAATTGGGTATGAGGAAGAGGGGCATTGGGAAACTGGGGATAACAGCTCATTGTTTGCCCATTGAATAATGTAACTCATTGTGGACAATAAAAAATTGTCAAAAAATATGGAAAGAAGGGACTAGAAGGTAAGGTGATGGGAGGGAACTATATCCACGTAATTTTTTATGTATGTATGATTGTTGTGAATATAGTGAATTTTACATGCTGAAATTACTGAGTAAATTTCGGGTGTTCTAGAAAAGGAGAGTTTAATGGGATGGGTATATTGTCTTGAGGTTATTGTTTTACTTTGTAATCATACTATTACTTTGTACCTCACAAATGCCTGTTACTGTAAACTGTCATTTCCAAAAAAAAATTTCTAAAAATAATTTTCTATTATGATGAAATTTTAAATATTTAGTATTCAAATAAAAGCATTTTTTGTTTTGTTTTTCATGAAAGGATCTTACTATTGCCCTGAACTGAAACTCACTATATCATCTCAGGGTGGCCTCAAACTCATAGTGATCCTCCTTCCTCTGTCTCCAGAGTGCTGGAATTAAAGGAGTGAACTACTATACCCAGCTGAAAAAGGCCTTTTTAATATTATGACACAAACACATGTGAATGAAATATCTGTTTATAAAACGACATTTGGTTTGTTTCAGACAATTAAAAACCAAAATAATTTTTTAAAATTACTGTAATTCAATAGAAATTCCAAATTCTCATCCTACTTCTGGAACAAACTATATCTGTGATTCTGGGAGGGGAAAGAGGAAGAGTTTTTGTTGTGGATTTTAAGTAGCATCTGGCTGCACAGTCATGACTAGCCTGAGACTCATCATACAGATCAATTCAGATCAGTCTGGTCTTGCCTCCCAAGTGATGGGATCATAGACATGACCCACCACCATATTATCCCTAGTTTCTTTTTGTTTGTTATCTTATGCTACTGGAGTTTAGCTCCAGGACCTTGTGCACATTAGATAAGAACTCCATCACTGAGCCATGTCCCCCATCTTTGTTGGTTGGTTCCTTCCTTCCTTCCTTCCTTCCTTCCTTCCTTCCTTCCTTCCTTCCTTCCTTCCTTCCTTCCTTCCTTCTCTGACTCCCCTGGGCCAGTGCCTCATGCATATTCTCTCTAGGTCTTTTGTCCATGTTATTCTGAAAAAAATCTCCTCTGAGTTCCTCACTTTCTAGCTGGGTGTTGCATGGATTAACATCTCTGTGAATTCTCTAAAATGGAATGAAATATTGTGAACATGCTATTTGTGCCCCATGGAAGATGGTCTGGGACTTCCATGTATTTCTCAAAGTATTAGGTTCTGAAAAAAGAATTATCATTCAGCTTTCTAGTTCCATGAACATTTCCTAAGAGAAACATTTTATAAGGAGAAAATGTTTGAGTTTACCATTTCAGAGATTTCAACCTGTGATTGGTTGGCAGATGCTTTTGGACCTGTGACAATCATCATGGTAGAAGTCTGTGCTAGAGCAACATTACCCACCTTGTGGTCAGGATACAAAAGTGAAGAGGAAAATGTTGTGGTTCCACTGTCTCTGAAGGCACATCCCTCTCCCACACTGACCTGAAGACCTTTCTCCCTGCCCTATCTTTTAAATATTCCAGTACCTCTCAACAGTGCCCAGCTAGAGAGCAGGTCAGAAGGGGCCAAACCTGTGATGTAGAAGACTTGGGGGGGCATTCCAGTTTGAAACTCTGGCACCAAGGCTCTTATGCACAACAGGAGTTTGTGTGGGAATAGACCCACTCTTTACAGACAGAGCAGCATGAAAATCTCTGAGGAAATCAATGTGTATTCTCTGGGTACTATGGTGAAAGCCTGAGAAAATACAAACAAGAAAGCCCACATCTTCCTATTTTTACATGGCTACAACCTTTTTCATCTTTAGTCAATGTCTATGAAACTGTGACATGCTGACTTTGCTTGTTAATAGGGTACAATCTTAGGCCCTTCATAGTTTTTTACAGTTAAAATTCAAAAGTGTAGTTTTATTTGCTTACTTGAAATATCAAATCTAAAAGTTTAATGAGGTTAAGGATTTTGTCTCTTTTTTATTTTTATTTATTTGCAAGCAGAGAGAGATATACACACAGAGACAGAGAATGGGTGCACCAGAGCCTCTAGCTGATGCAAACTAACTGCAGATGCACGTGCCACTTCATCTAGCTTTACATGGGTATTGGGTAATCCAACCTGGGCCATTAAGCTTTGCAGGCAAGAACCTTAAATGATGAGCAATCTCTCCATCCTGACTTTGTCTCTCTCTCTCTCTCTCTCTCTCTCTCTCTCTCTTGTGGTTGGGTCTCGCTCTAGCTCAGGCTGACCTGGAATTCACTATGTAGTCTCAGGTGGCCTCAAACCCACATCCATCCTACCTCTGCCTTCCAAGTGCTGGGATTAAAGGTGTGTGCCACCATGCCTGGCCTGCCTCTCTTTAACTGATACCTTTGTGCATAAGTTCTTAGTACAAGGCAGACATCCTCAACAAATATTTGCTAACTGAAGAAAATGAAAACATTTTCCCACATACTGTTTCCTAGTACCCCTTTAAAAACCTAGAGAGCCATTTTCTACAACACATCACTCTGTATATACTGCAGAAGACATGACAACTGTCCCTTTGGTAAAAGAGGAACAAGAGATATGTACCAGCCTTTTGGAAACTCTAGAAAGTAAAAAGAAATGAATTCTGGTTTTGATCTACATTTCTATATGTATAGTAGATGAAAACTTGATACATTTCCTTGGTAAGAATTTCCCCTTAAATGATTGTCTCAGTACTCTGCTTTATTAAAATGACTGAGGGGTGAGGATGAGTGGATAAAGTGCTTGCCAAACAAAATCCATGTATAAAGCCCAAAATGATGATAGGCTTCTGTATTTCCAGTATTTCTCCTGTATTTCTGTATTCCTCTGTATTATGGTGAGAGGAAAGGCAGAGAATCTCCTAGAAGCTCACAGACCAGCTAGTGTGGCCAATAAAGCAGTGAACAAGAGACCTTACTTCAATCAAGATGGAAGGCAAGGAGCTGAAATTGTTCTCTGACCTCTATACATATTCACACATTTGAACACACATTCCCCCCCTCCAAAAAAAAACCATACAGGATTGAATAACAATATGGTGTCAATTTCACAGGAAACTGTGTGGTGACATTTAAAAATGTTATAGTGTGGTTGCAAGCTCTTACTGGGAAGAATTTATATACGCATACATGTGAAGTTATTTTGTATGATTTTAAATACTTCCAGATACTAGTATAACTACATAATTATTATGTTATTCATTTATTTTAAACAGAAAAGACAGAGAAGTTTCTGACAGGAATAAATATTGCATGTCGAATGGTTCTTATGTGAGGTAGCACAAAGGTTTGGCAAGGACTTGAATTCATCTTTTCTAAATATTAGCAGCTGTTATCATGTGTAACTGACAGCTCAAACAAAGCCACATTTCATCACAAACCTCACATCAACACCAGAGCCCAGGATTGTGAAGAAATAGACCAAGATGCTTTGCTTATAGATAGCTTTGTGGAAATAGATGAATTTCAGAAAACAAACAGAAAAGCCTTGACTTTCTCAGATGTTGTTATATTTACAAATTGCTGTAGCAAATGAAGTTGAATACTAGTGACAAAGTATTCACCAGAAAATAAATAACAGATATTTATAGTCTGTTCAGGCTGCAGTTGAAGGCACCTTTTCAGTATATAAAGCAGAACACTTTCAGTAACTAAATGTAAAGAGTATGAAACAGGGAGAATATAAATAATATTTCTACTGTGGTGGGATTAGTAACAAATGCCAAATGCAGAAATGTTGGGACCCAGCCTGGCTGAATATCTGTGAGCTAAGTTTTAGCATATAATGTCCAGCCAGATGAGGTGGCTAACACCTTTTGGTCTGAGTGTGAGCATGGTAACACATGCCTTTGATCCTAGCATGCCTTTGTCTCCAGGAGGCAGAGGTGATAGTAGTGAGTGCTAATAAGCCTTGTTCCTGCTTGCTGAGCTCCCTTTTGAGAGATAAGGCTATACATTGCAGCCTTTGGGTTATATAAAGTTTGGATGTTGGAATAAAGTTTTGAGATTTGCCCTGACTTATCTCCTGGTCATGTGTGCTTCTCCAGCTGTGCATTCATCTCTCCCCAATGGAGCCCATCTACTGCTGGCAGGCTAGACTTGGGCTACCCCGCAGGGGGCCAGGTATCTATGAGCCCTGTATCCAACACAGAAATACATTGAGTACATTTTCCTATAAGTACATTATTATCACCATTATTTTCAGTAACATGTGTGCATGCCAGGGAACCACAATCTCTGTGACCACACACTGGTTTCTTCTTACTGCTCTTGAAACTCTGACTGCTAGGGGGTCTTTTTCACTCACACTTATGTTCTGGTTGGGACGACACAATATATAGTCTGTGTATGAATGGAATTTGGAGGCTATCTCAAGAAAATCTGTGGCCCTGGCTCTTGATACTTTTCTCCTTTTTTGGTTTTCTTGCAGTGCTAAAAATAGAACCCATAGCATTGTGAGCTCTGGGCAGATATTCTACCCTTTGTTCTAGCCTATATTTTTATTCTTTGTGAGTCTCAGCATTCCAGTTTCATACTAGTGGAGTAGAAATCAGAAAGTTTGGGTTGCAGTGCCAAGACACATGCAAGACTTTATAGGTGAGCAAATTGGTTGAATTGAATACTTAATCACCCCTAGAGCCTCTTTAGTTAGAGAAATGTAATAGACCCCCTTACATGAGAGGGACAAGTGCCAAGTTCTCCCACAGAATGCCTGAAAGCACAGGTAACATCAAATCTACACACGGGTCCCAGACAACAGTTCTGATAATTAAGATGGCAACTAGGTGAGTAATGGTCAGGCAGCAGACACAGTGTGAGTTCTCTATTGAGGATGATTAATGCACCTGGAAGGACAAACCAGGAGGATAAGAAAATTTTATAAAGTTACTCACCATGGCACACAAATTCAGCTATGAATTTTTTCTAAAACTTTCCGTTTAGTATTTTGGATCATTGTTGGTTGTGGATAATTAAAATTACAATCAAATCTGTGGCTAAGTTGGAGTATTCTAATTGATTTCTGAAGATGAATGAAATATTAAAAGCATTATTGCCTTGATGAAAAGAAGTTGTATTCAACCTTACCTTACCTTACTTATGTTGGAAAGTGTTGCAGTTACCTTCACATTCCTGGACCCACCAGAAGCAGCTTATGGGCAAAGTGTTTATTTTAGATTTACAGAATCCAGGAGAAGCAGCATCAATGGCAGAAGCTGGCTCACTTTCATAGAGCCAAGCAGAGAGACATCAAACAGCCAGCAAACATGATCAGCCAGAGTGTAAAACTACTCTAAACACACCTAGTAGGGTTGTACTAAAAGATTTGTCCCCAGGAATGCATCCCCAGAAGATAGATCTGCCTGCTGGGGTCTTAAATAGGAAGCTTAATCTTACTTAAAAATTCCTGAGTCAGAGACAGAGACAGAAAGAAACATTAAAGGTAAAAAAATCATGGTCAACACGTGTGTCATTGATGTATTATTATACATCCAAGACATTATTATGTTCTTTTCAAATGCAATTGAGATCTACATTTCTGGATATGCATAATTATGTCACTTGTTCTCTTAAGCAACAAATGGCACTTCACTGGAATTTTCTACATAATTTAACATGTAAATCATATTAAGAGGTGAAATTTCTTCAGTTTTTAATGTTATTTTCCAAGTGGCAGCATATTGGTAAATTTAGAAATATAGTTATTTATCTAGTGATCTGAGGTTACAAATAGCCATGAAATCGTCACATGCTTTGTAATCTCACTGTGTTTTACATTCCTCAGGTATAAAGTAGAGGGTTTGGGGAGGGGGAACTAAGAGGGTGGGGGGAAATGTACACAAATCTAATTGAATACCATAGAAACCTTTTTCCTGGATAGCAGACTAAAACCCTCAATATGAATATGGAGGGATTGTCTGACCCTGGAGAGGGTGAGATGAATCCTAACCCTAAAATAATTGGCTTGGCCTGTAAATCCCAGTGACAGAAATCAATTACACTACACATTGAGCTGTTGGTTGGAGAGACCTACAAAGTTCCTAAAACAAGACAGGCCTCTGTCAAAGCACTTGATTGCTCACCTGAGGTAAAAGTAAGACCCTATTGCTGAAGATACCACAAGATGCAGACATACAATATGGAACAGAGCATGATGGAATCTGGAAGGAAGACAGTTTCCTGATGACTAGCTCATTTGTGCTGGAAAGTGCTATATGAACTGCTAGGGGAAAATAGCCTCCAGTGTTGTGAACAATCAGGGGACACAGGTATATGAAACCAACCAGCATGACAAGATCTACACAGTTGTGCAATAGTAGCACACAGCCTAGGCTGGTAACCAATTGCTTTTTGATTGGCTAAGAGACCCACTCAATGGGAAGGAACTCAGCTGGTACTGGGATCCAAGTCAAAATCCAATGGGGATGAGGGTCATGGGCTCCAGTGAGAAGCTCCCACTAGTCTTTGGTCAAAAGAGAGACTACATCCATCAAAATCTCTCTTAATTGAGGAGCCACCACAGTCATACCGTGGAGGATCCATATGGAACCCCGCAGAGAATGACGGGAGGAACAAGGGACCCACAGCCACAGACATTCAATCTACACAGGATAAGCCAGTGAGACAGAAACCAACAATCTTTGACACAAAGACCCCTAAACTCACAACTTTAATGCAGCCTTAATACTCATCCACCAGGACTCAGGGATCTACGCGGAAGAGGGGGCAGAAAGATTGTGAGAGCCGTGGTGGGGGAGACTATCCAGAGTCATGGCACCCTTCAGTAACAACACACTTGGGCCAGGAAGACCAGGCTGAGTACTTGGCTATCCAGGGTCCCCTGCTACAAGGACTGATCCAGACAGCCCATGGAGGAGGATATCCAGCTGATTTATTTATTTATCAGGGTTGTGGAAATGGTTCAGTGGGTAAAAGCATGTATATCCTGTAGGTATGCAAACTTGAGTTCACTCTTCCATAACCCATGTAAAAAGCTGGGCATGATCATGGATGCCTGCCATCCCAGTACTGAGGAGCAGGGATGGAGACAGGAAGATCATGGAGGGACCCTAGTCTGTGAAACAGGGAGCTCCAGGTTCTTTGGCATACTCTGTCTAAAGGAAGCAAAGTGGAAGAGTGATAGAAGAAGAAACCTGATGTCTTCCTCTAGTGTGTATAGGCATGTGCATGGGGTGTGTGTTGTGCACATACACACTACAACTTTATTCAGCAGGATTTATTTGCCTCTTATTATATGCCAGTCACTTTTCTGGGTGCTAACAATACTGAAATAATATATAGCACCTTTCTGACCATATGTGAAAAAGACAAACAACATCCTGCTGCACATACATTAACAAGAACCAGCACCCTTCTGCAATATATGTAGAAGATACAGCATCCTTCTGAACATATACGAGAGAAGAGACACAGATCTAAATAAGAAAAAGTTAAATGAAAAGAGTTAAATGGTTAAAATGACAATACTAATATATATATATATGTATATATATATATATAATTAAAAAAACCACCTTGGGGCTGTAGAGTTGACTCTGACAGTAAAGTGCTTGCTGTGTAAGAATAAGGACCCAAGTCCCTAGCACCTGCGTAATAGCCACATGTGGCAGTACACACCTATAATCCTAGTGCTGGGAGGTGGAGACAGGAGGATTCTTGGGGATTGCTGGACAGCTAGTCTATCTGAATAGGTGAGCTCTAGGTTCAATGAAAGATCCTGTCTCAAAAAATAAGGTGGAGAGTTATTGAGGAAGACATTCAGTGCCAAACTCTGGCTTCCACACACATAGACATAGATAAACATGTACACACATACATTCTTATCTGGTTTATCATAAGATCCATTCAAACATTTATAATTACTTAAAATAAAAATGTGTTAATTTAAAAAATACAAGATGATCTGGGCTAAGTGTTATGGGTAATGAACTGCATGAGTTTTGGAGATTTAGACTAAACAGTTTATGATGGTGAAATGTAAGGCCAAGGACACAAAGGGTGGTAAATAAAATAGTCACATGATCACATTGGGTATTAGTCACCATTTTTCTTTTCCTAGATGCCTTCATTCAGAACAGAATAGCTCCTAGCTTTCACCTGTCTTTTTCCTACTCATTCCATTTCTTAAGTGGATAACTACATTAATTTTTGACCTAGTACTGAGATAGTGTGCAATCCAAAAATCACTCCTTACATGCTTTTTTTTTAATGAGAGAAACCTTGTTAGGATATGTTATCCTATTTTATCCTTTATGGAGGATGATGATATTTTATTGGTTTGGTTTGGTTACTTCATGGGAAGAACACAGCAATATACAGATGAGAAAAGAGCACCAAGACTGGTGCTAGAGAGGTTTGGCTGTGGTGGAATCATTTGATCTGTTACCAGGCCAGTGGGTCATGCTCTGTTTTTTTTTATTGTTCTGTATCATTTTAATATTTCCAGAATTTCCAAATATTCCTCAGTTGCCCAGAAATCTTTTTTACAAATTATTTTTCCTGAAGCAAAATCTAGGATGTCCTGGCTATTCTGAATTTTTTGCAAAAAAAACCCAATGTTGCACACCCAAATGAGTTTATGAACTGCTTGTATGGCATCCAATGTATGAATATATAATATATATTTTTTATTCTTCTGAAGGTAGTCTTTAAGTTTGTTTCAACATTATTTCTTATATTACAAAGGATTTATATGCAGGCCTTCTTTAATACAAGTGCAGGGTTTCTCAAATGAATGCATGAAGTAAAATTGCATGGCCATGATGTCTATACAACTTGATGACAGAAATTACTAAATGTAATTGTACCAATTTTCTTCTCCCTAGTCATTTTTGAAAGTTCTCTTTTTCTTACATCATCATAATTATTGGATGTTATTATTTTTTTGCAAATTTTCTGGGGGAAGAACTGTTTTAACTTGTATTTTCTTGGTTACAAATGAGATTGAACATTTAAAATGCCGATTTCACTATAAAACATCCATTCTTGTCCTTTACTTGATTGCATTTTGGTTTGTCTTTTTTACTCTGTTGACATTTAAGGATCTTGGAATTATTTATGTCATTTTTGTGATTTATTGAGTATGTATATTGCAAATATTTTCTCCCATCCTTGAGTCTAGACTTTAAGTTTTACATTATAATATAATTCACTTTATCAGTTACTTTTCTTTCTCACTTCTGAGATTAATGCTTTCTAAGAATCCTTTTTTACTCAAGGTCATGAAGATTCTCTCACACAATTTTGACTAACTTGTTTCGATACTTTTATTTTTCTATATTATTTATTATGAACTGGGTGCTGTCTGACCCACCAGGCCATAATATTGGCTGTGCACAGCAGCAGTCCATCATCAAGTGGAAGTGGTATATTTGTGATCAGGCCCGAGCAGGCCCCGAAGGCACAAGTAAGTTGCATGAGGAAGTTTCCCAAATGCCTATGGTTGCTACTCCTGTTATGATGCCTTCTGTCCCTAAACATGTGCCTATGACATCATGGGGTATGCCCTATGATCAACTGACTGAGGAGGAGAGAACTAAGGATTGGTTCACAGATGGTTCAGCATGTTACGCTGGTACCTCCCAGAAATGGACAGCCACAGCATTACAGCCCATTTCTAGGACAACTCTAAAGGACTGCGGTGAAGGGAAGTCTTCACAATGGGCAGAACTTCGGGCAGTGCACATGGTTGTGCATTTTGCTTGGAAGGAAAAATGCAATTGTACACTGATTCATGGGCTGTAGCCAATGGTTTGGCTGGATCGTCTGGGACTTGGAAAGAGCACAATTGGAAAATTGGAGAGAAAGACATCTGGGGGAGAACTATGTGGATAGACCTCTCTGAGTGGGCAAAAGATATAAGGATACTTGTGTCCCATGTTAATGCTCATCAGAAGGTGATGTCATTGGAGGATGACTTTAATAATCAAGTTGATAAGCTGACCCGTTCTTTGGATAGTGGCCAACCTCTCTCCTCAGCCACCCCTGTCATTTCCCAATGGGCCCATGAACAAAGTGGCCATGGTGGCAGGGATGCAGGTTATGCATGGGCCCAACAACATGGACTTCCACTAACAAAGGCTGACCTGGCTATGGCTGCTGCTGAATGCCTGATCTGCCAGCAGCAGAGACAATCATTTAGCCCCTGGTATGGTAGCATTCCTCGAGGACTTGGTGGCAGGTTGACTACATTGGACCATTTCCATCATGGAAAGGGCGGCATTTTGTCCTTACTGGAATAGACACTTATTCTGGATATGGATTTGCTTTTCCTGCACGGAGTGCTTTAGCAAAAACTACCATCCATGGGCTCACAGAATGCCTTATCCACCGTCATGGTATTCCACACAGCATTGCTTCAGACCAAGGAACTCACTTCACAGCCAAGGAAGTACAGCAGTGGACTCATGCTCATGGAATTCACTGGTCCTTCCACGTGCCCCACCATCCTGAAGCAGCTGGCTTGATAGAACGATGGAATAGTCTTTTAAAGAACCAGTTCTGGCACCAACTAGGGGCACTAGCCTGGAGGGCTGGGGCAGAGTTCTCCAGCAGGCTCTGTATGTTCTGAACCAGCGTCCTATATATGGTTCTGTTTCTCCTATAGTCCGGATCCACGGGTCCAGGAATCAAGGGGTGGAAATGGGAATGGTTCCACTTACCATCTCCCCAAGTGACCCAGTAGCCAAATTTTTGTTTCCTGTCCCTGCAATGTTATGCTCTGCTGGCCTAGAAGTCTTGGCTCCAGAGGGGTGAGTGCTTTTGCCAGGAGGCACAGAGAACATTCCATTGAACTGGAAGCTAAGACTCCCCCCTGGCCACTTTGGGCTCCCAATGCCCTCCAGTCAACAGGCCAAGAAAGGAGTTACAATGTTAACAGGAATGATTGATCCAGACTACCAGGGAGAAATTGGACTGCTCCTCCACAATGGAGGCAAGGAAGAGTATGTCTGGCGTGCAGGAGACTTTAACAGGCACCTCTTGGTGTTACCATGCCCTGTTATCAAAGTCAATGGGAAACTACAACACCCCAATCAAAGCAATGTGAAAAATGGGTCAGATCCATCAGGAATGAAAGTATAGTTCACCCCTCCAGGTAAAGAACCAAGACCTGCTGAGGTGCTTGCTGAAGGTGGAGGAAATACAGAATGGGTAGTAGAACAGGGTAGTTACAAATACCAACTAAGGCCATGTGACCAGTTACAAAAATGAGGGCTGTAATTGCCATAAGTGTTTTATTTTGTTTGTTTTGTAATACTTGCTAAGAATGTTTGTCCATATGTATACGAATACCTTTGTTTTTCCTCTATTATGTAATTAATACTGAGTGAGATTATATCAGTAATCATTGTTGAATTTATATTATTAGATATTAGACTAAGCATTCCTCAAGAGACCTGCCTTATATTGGGGAAGATTATGCGTTTCCAGTTGTACATGGGATAGTTATATCATGTTAGGTGGAATCATGAGATTACTGTTGGTTTGAATCTGAATGTATGTCCCCATAGTTTGTAAATGGGTCTCCAGCCACCTCGTGGGAGGAGATGTCACTGGGGATAGAATCTGGGATCAAGTCCAAAGGTGTATTTGGGCATGGATATGATTCCAGCCAAAGATGTGGAAGAGAGCAGTCTGAGCTCTGAGTTTGAGTTCATCCTGTGAGTACAGAGTGCCAGGTCAGCCTGGGCTAGAATGAGACCCTACCTCGAAAAAAGAAGACAAAAAATACATTCTGAATAATCACTACTGTAATGTATGAATCACTTAACTAAATTTCCTTCCTTAATTCTGTCATCCTCATTATCAATGTCTAATAAAATGTGAGAATCCATATGCTTGGGAAAACCATAAGATCTACTCTTTTAAGCCCAAATTCCCCATTTATTTATTTATTTTTTTGAGACAGAGTCTTATACAACCCAGATTGACCTTAAATTCATTATGTAGTCAAGGACGGTCTCAAGCTTCTGATCCTTCTGTCTCTATTTCACAATTGCTGACATTACAGACATGTGGCCACCATGCCTGTCTTCCATTATTTTTAAAAAACAAATATTGTGTCATGATTCTTTGTATATCAGTTATAAAACATTACTGACACTTCATTGTTCAGATTATCATAAAGCAGTAGAAATGACACTATAAAAATGTATTCTAGGGCTGGAGAGATGGCTCAGTGGTTAAGGCACTTGCCTCCAGTGCTTAAGGCCCCGGGTTCAATTCCCCAGGTCCCACATAAGTCAGACCCATAAGGTGGTGGCCCTGGTGTGCGCTCTCTCTCTCTCTCTCTCTCTCTCTCTCTCTCTCTCTCTCTCTCTCTCTCTCTCTCTCTCTGCTTGAAAGTGAATAAATAAAATATTTTTTAAAAAATGTATTCTAGGGCTGGAGCGATGGCTCAGTGGTTAAAGGCACTTGCTTGCAAAGCCTGATGACCCAGGTTTGATTCCCCAGTACCTTCGTAAAGCCAGATGCACAAAGTGGCACATGCCACTTTCTCTTGTTGTCTTTCTCTGTCTCCTCCTCATCCTTTACTCCCCTCTGCTTCTTCCACAAGGCCTTGCTACATAGCCCATGTTGGCCTCAAACTCCAGATCCACCTGCCTAAGCCTCCAGAGTGCTACAGTTGTTTTCACCATGCCAGGCCTTTGGTATTTTTTGTTGTAGGCTTTTCAAACATATCTTCAGTTAAAACCATGCATGTGTGTTTTTTAAAGAATTAGTAAACCTTTAAAATATTTGTAAACTATGATATGTGTTTTATTTGTTATTTATATTTGTTAAACATATTTATTAATTTATGTATTCACTAAGCAGAGTATTTAAAAATCTGTAGTAAGATATAGTGATTGGTGCTACATCATAATTGGTTTATCCTAAGAGTCAAAGGCAGTATACAGTAGGATCTGGTTAATGTGTACCAAAACCTCCAGAGTTCATTGAGTCAATATTTATGTAAATCTTAGAAGTACCTTGTATAGTCTGGTCCATATTTTGGAAGTTATTGGGCAGGGCACACAGGTGTTTTCATTATGGGAAAAATTAAATTATGGGAGAAGGGCTTCAAATCCAAGTTTAGTTATTGTCATTGACTGCAAGGTGTTTGTCTTTAGATTTGGTGTGTTTTCTCATGTGTGTGAGTGCCAGCATGGGCCTGCCACAGTGAACATGTAGAGGTTAGAGCATGTCCGTGCACACCTTCTGCAACATTTGAGGCAGAGTCTCTTCTTTCCATTGTTGTTCACTGCCCCTACATTCACCAGGCTGGCTGATTTGTGAGCTTCCAGGAAATTCTCCTGTTGCTGCTTATCATCTCACCATTAAGTGTGCCAGGATTATAAAATCCTGCCATACCGTTCAGCTTTTATCTGGGATTTGGAGATCTAACCTCAAGTACTCAGGATTGTGGGGCAAGCACTTTATCTACTGTTCTGTCTACCCTGGCAGCAAGTTTTAAAAATTGCTTTTCTATGAAATGGAGAAAGAAATTCAAATTAAATGAAATACTAACTAATGCCAGTTGTTTCAAAGATGTATATCTAATCATTACAGACAATTTGGGAATCCAAGAATTTGTTAGCATTTGAGGAATATCATTTCTCTAACTTCCTTAATCGAGTACCAGAGAATCCCAGTTGTTCTGATTTTTCCCTTTCTTTACTTCAGGGCTGAGGTGGTTTAGTATTGTGTCTAACGATGAAAGAGAACATTCCTCTCTGTTTTCATACTAAGTGGGATTTTTCACTGCCTTATGTTTACATTTTTTTCTGACAAGATTATATCCTCATGCTCTCCTCCCACCCTCAGTTCTGAAGGCATTCTCTTTTAGTTTTTCTCTTTTCTCTTAGAGTGGTTTTACAGCAGCACATAAGAAATCAGCAGTCATGCCCACCACTGTGAACAGATCACTACCTGGCTGTTTTCTCCTTGAATGGCTCCCTAGGCACAGGCTGTAAAGCTGGGTCAGTAGCATGTTGGCTCACAGGCTGGAGTGCACGGTTCTATGCACAAGCTCTCTTTAATGTTACACTGAAGGTGCAAACACAATGTTATTCTGATAAGAGGAGGAGAAAGAGCAAAGCATTTTTAATAGCTTTTTTAACACTTTGCCTGTGGTTCTCCCAAGGACATGTTTTTCTCCCAAGAGAGAGGTCACCAGCTGCCTTTTACCTTGTCTTGTAATTCTCAAAAATGCTTCACTGGACAAAAAGCCTTTTTAGCAGGATAATGGGAACATTCTCCTTCTAACAGTTCATCATCATCATCATCATTTTTTTGAGGCAAGGTGTTAATTATGCTAGGCTGGACTCAATTTCACCATGTAGCTGAGGATGATCTTGAACTTTTTGTTCTTCTGTTCCTACCTCCTGAGTGCTGGGATTACAGACATGCATCACTGTGCCCAGTTTATACAGTGCTGGGGACTGGACTAGGATTTCATGCCTACTAGGCAAGCACTCTGCCAGCTGAGCTATATCCCCAACTATCTCACCATTATTTCTTGGGGGAAATATAAATAGTATATAGTGATAACTCTATAGCACTGAAAGAAGTCTACCTGTCCTGCTCATTTCCTTTCTGAATGTTCTAAAGCATTTTCTCCTGTAAGTGAGGAGAACATAATGTGTGTGTGATAAAAAATAAGATGAAACAACTCACTGAAAAAGAGACGTCATTTTGTTCATTTTTTCCAGTCCCCACTCCCCTTTCCCTGAGCCTCCCTGTCCATACTAATGAGTGCTGAGGAACACTTCTAAACTTCAAGCTCATTTCCATAATGATCTCATTAGACAGTAGAGCCAACATCTGCTTATGTCCTTTTATCTTGTCAACTAAGTTATTTAGTTTTTGAGGGGAAAAACACATTTGAAAGATTTGACTTTTTCCTCTAAAAATGCCCCATTACTTTAAAAAAAATGGTGACACATTAGCAATTACAAGAGCCAACTCCCCTCATCCAAATGAGATACATTAAGGCATTAGGCTCCTGCACAAATAACTTGAACTGTCCCAACTGAGGTGGTCTTCCCACTGGCAGTTAGCAATGCTCTTTGGCCCACCCCCGTTTTCTTGGTAAACTTGACAGTTAAACACAATCCCATGGCAAGAGGCATCTTGACACTTTGACAAAATGTTCATGCTCTTTGATACTGGTGGGACCCCACTGGAAAGAAAGAAGTCTTTTAGGAAGTGGCGGATAATTGATTGAAGCCTAGTTATCTGCACTTATGAGGAAGCTGCACCCTGTAGAACATTGAACAAACTTGTAGAGAAGACTTCCATTGTCAAGAAGATTTTTCCTATCCCCCATGAAACAATGGATAGCCTTATACACAAAACATATATTGAGCTCCCTGAATTCCTGCTTGTGACATCTGCACCTCTATTTCCCATGATTCTCCTGTGGCTGCTAGTTTCCCCACAGGCTACATAGTCCCCTTGCCTCCACTCTCTTTTGGGCATTCTAGAACATAATTTGTTATTTTTTTAGACTATTGCTCTCCACAATGAAACTAGCATGGGTTCTCCACCATGTCTCTTCACTTTCAACTTTCTTTCATGTAGGGAGCTGTTTATTGTGCCTTAAACTGTGTCAACATTGTTTTGAAGGTCTCTGTCTTTCCCCCTATTAACCAATGCTAAGTTTACGTTTCTCCGCAAAACTTTCTATCTCCTGCCTGCAGGTTTCCTCCTAGAGATCATAGGACCCTTGATGTGGCCAGGTTACCTAGCAACCTGGTTATGCTAATTCCTAAGTAACTGCCCATGCATCCCCTCCTGCGATAGGATATTTAAGTGCTGCCTGTTCTGTAATAAAAGGGTTTGGTCAGAAATACCGTCTTGCCCCATCCTTTGCATTTCTTGTTCCTTTATCATTCTCACCCCCTCTCTAGAGCCTTCGCTGATTGACCCGCAGGCCGGGGCACTTTCAGACTTGCCTTAATTTGATTCTATAAAGATTTTGGAATAACCAAAAAAAAATGACATTGGAAACAGATATATGGTTAAATTTTTATACTACGTATAACCTTCTATGTAGTGAAAAAAAGAACACTTACCTCCATGTTCTTAAATCTGAATTACTCCATTAAATCTTCTTCTTCTTCTTCTTCTTCTTCTTCTTCTTCTTCTTCTTCTTCTTCTTCTTCTTCTTCTTCTCATTATTCTTCTTCTTTTTCCTCCTCCTCCTCCTCCTCGCATTTCTCCACCTCTTCCTCCTCCTCCTCTCTTCTTCTTCTTCTTCTTCTTCTTCTTCTTCTTCTTCTTCTTCTTCTTCTTCCTCCTCCTCCTCCTCCTCCTCTTCCTCTTCTTTTTTTTTGATGCCAGGCATGGCTACTGCACCTTTAATTCTAGCTCTTGGGATCCAGAACTAGAAGATCATCCTCTTTAAATCTCCTGTGGGAGTCATCTTTCAGAAACTTTGTGCTATACACACAGCATTTATCTTGTCTCAGAATTCATCATAATTCTATATTGACCCATTTTTTTAGATTTATATATATTTACATATACACACATGGCTTCTCCAAACTATAGTCCATCTTTTTCAAATTATGAATCTAATCATATTGCACAAACATGCCAAAGAGCACATGAAACATTTATTTTTAAACCTGAAGTCCTTATATCTATAAGCCCTGAGTAGCCTCCTCTGTCCAATCTCTTGTCACTCTGCTTGGACAATTCTCTATAATTGGTTTACTTGTCTAATATCTTGTTTTTAGTTCAAGCCATTTGAACTTGTTCTCTCTGTCTGGATCCCTTTCTTTCTTGTCCAGATCCTTTAAGTCTCAAAAGGAGGTGCTTATTAGACCTTCCTGTATATTACAATGGCAGCTCCTCACACACTTTCCTTATTTTTGCATTCTCATTTTTTTTACTGGTACTATACTAGATACTTAACGAAACAGACTCTTCACAGACAGGTCTTTGACTTTCTTATTCATGGCCATGTTCCTATTTATTGCCTAGTTCTGAAAATACCAGGGGTTAAATAAGACTTGCTAGTTGAAGGAATTAATGAATGAACAGCTCTCATCTTATAGTGACATTTGTTTCACATAGTGAGATTTGGCTTTTGTTGCCTGATGATTTTCTGTTGATTGAGGCTACACAGAGTAGGATGCAGAATTTCAGCTCTCAGAGCCATGAAAAATCCCATGATATAAACAGAGAAAGATGTGCTGTCTGTATTATTATATGTACTTTTGGGAATTTTATATATATGTAGTGTATATCATATATACTATGTCATTGAATTTTTCTGTAGCTACTTCTCTATTTTTACTGATAGAAAATTTGTCTATGAAGAAGTGGGTACATGATCACATAGATAAATACAATATTCTGGAAGCTGAACTGGAATCATCAGAGGATACATATGTATAGAAGAAATTCTTAACAACCATTGAAGGGTAGAAATGTCTGTGTGCTTGGAGGTTGTCTGAGCTAGGGACATAGGTGGCATTCACCAGAAGCCTAGAGTTCTAGAAGTATAAACTAATAGTTTGTACTAGAACATAAAAATAACTATAACCTTTCTGTTCTGTTATTATCTTTCTGAAGAAGCTGCACCAGGGAACTGAAAGAGTAGCATGAGGGAATATGGAATTTCTCTGATTACTTAAAATTTTACATCTTCAAATGTCAGTCATCCTTGATGTCAAGGTAGTCTTATTCCTAGAATGGAAATAATTCCTGTATGGAAAGCCAATGTCCTCTAATTGCTCTGGTAAATAAAATATCTAGTTCCAAGCAATATAGATTAACACTGATAGGTCCTCGCATCCTATTTATCTAGTGCAATATTGCTCAATGGGGAAACATCAGTCAAGGAACCATGTTTAAGTACTAGATATGAAGATCTAATATACAGCATGATAATTATAGTTACAAATGCTATAATACACACTTGAAATTTGCTGAGAGAAGATCTCTTAACAAATGTTTTCCTTACACACAGACATACAGACAGCACACATGAAGACACATGTACAAACACACACTTGGAACTTTGAGTTGATGGATATATTAATTAACTTGATAGTGGTAATCATTTCACTATGTATATAAATAGCTACTATATTGTACATCTTAAATATATAGAATTTTCTTTTGCAATCATATCTCAGAAAAAGATGGTAAAGAGTGAATTTACTACAATGATAACTATATTCTGCATTTGCTGTGTCCAATGCAGTAACCAGTAACCACAACTGACTGTTGAGAACTTGAAATGTGTAAAGCAACTAAGGAACTAAAAGGTAAGTTTACTTACCTTTAATAAACTTAAATTTAAATTACTAATTGAGCCTAGTAGCTGCCATAATAGCCTAGTTCTAGTGTGTGGTCAAAAAACACAAACTAGTTTAGAATTACCCGTCAGTTTGTTCTTTCTATTAGACTCTTGTGATGAAATAGTTTTTGACTCTGGACAATCATGTAATCCCTTCTTCCTCTCACCACACTCACTTGACTTTCTTATCTTTCATTTGAGCACTTTAATTATTATTGCTTTTTCCCAGCAAAAGTTTCAAAATTGCTTTATTGGATAATGCTTTTATAGGAGTGATATTTTCCATACATTTTCACAAATTTGGAAAATTTAGGAGGACTTCCAGGGGGAATAGGGCCAGGGGTTACAGCAGGGATCCAGATCATGGACACAAGCTCTGACCACTGAATCCAGGCACCTCTGAGCACAGGATCCGTACGACTGGAAGCCACCAGTGTTGACAAGCTCGCAGGAGGTACTGAGTCCCCCAGGCAGGCAGGGTCTGCCTGCCTGCGCCTGAGGCTTTCCTTCGGCAGCTTACCTTCAGCGGCTTTCCTTGTGTTTCCATCCCCACCCTCCCGGGCATTAGCGTGTCTTTCTTTTTCTACCTTTTGTTGTTTTCTTTATATTTTATTCCTTATATTAATATTCTTTCTTCATTGGCCTCTGTACGTAGCCCCTCCCCCCTCCAGCACGCTCCTCCCCCTTGCTACGCAGTTTCTTGTGTATTTCCCTTCTATATCACCTGTTCCACCAGGGCTCCTTTGTAGCCCCTCCCCCCCGCCCTTC
>PVHP010026810.1:0-24368 GCA_004024765.1 Zapus hudsonius | reverse complement strand
TCTCTGTAAGATCTGGAGATTAGGCCTTTGTCTGAGTTATAGCTGGTAAAAATCATCTCCCAGTTTGATGGGGGTCTATTGGCTCTGAGGATGGTTTGTTTGTCTGTACAGAAGCTTTTGAGCCTCATCAGGTTCTATTGGTTAAGTGATTGTTGCATTTCCTAGGCTGCTGGAGATTTGCTCAGGAAATTTTTCCCTATTCCTATTTCATGTAGAGTTCCTCCTACATTTTTTCTTCCAGGGTGTTCAGTGTTACAGGATTTATATTGAGGTCTCTGATCCATTTGGAGTTGATTTTTGTGCATGGTGAAAGGAGTGGGTCTAATTTCATTTTTTTTACACGTGTTTATCCAAGTCCTCCAGCACCATTTGTTGAAGATGCTATCTTTGGCCCAGCATACATTGTTGGCCCCCTTGTCAAAGCCAAATAACTGAAGTTACTTCCATTCAAAGCTGGGTCTTCAATTCTGTTCCATTGATCTGTCTGTCTGTTTTTATGCCAGTACCATGCTGTTTTAGTTACTATGGCTTTGTAGTATGTTTTGAAGTCAGGCATGGTGATACCTCCTGAGTAGGATTTTTTACTTAGAATAGTTTTGGCTATCTGAGGTCTTTTGCCCTTCCAAATAAATTTAGAGATTATTTTCCTATGACTGTGAAGAAAGAAGTTGGGATTTTTATCAGCATGGCATTGAATCTGTGTCAGGGGCGAAAGCCTTTGGGGGCCTTTGGAGGCCCCCCTGGCTCAGTCTTGGACGGCACCTGACAGCCTGCCAAGAGGGCATTGGCTTAATGAGTTTCAGGAGGGAGTCCTGATTAGGCTATTTGCACATCATGCCCACAGGTTCTTGTCATAGACCAATAAATAGCTCCCTATTGGCAAGGAGCTCTCTCTCTCTCTCTCTCTCTCTACATATATATATATGTATATATATATATATATATATATATATATATATATATATCCTGTAGCATATCTGCAAGAGAGAGATGAAGAGATATATGAGCAATGAGGTATGAGGTATGAGGTATGAGGTATGGGGTATGAGCAATGAGATCTGAGAGAAAGCAATAAAGAGAGAATGTGCATTCTTCCACCCATACGTGGTGTGTGTTTTTATCATTGCCCCCTCAGGCAGTGGGCAGTGACAAATCTGTAAATCGTTTTTGGCAAGATTGCCATTTCTACTACATTGATTCTCCTTAACCATGAGCATGCAATATCTTTCCATCTTCTCACGTCCTCCTCTATTTCCTTCTTGAGTGTTTCAATATTTTCCTTATATAAGTCCTTTACATGCTTGGTTAGTGATATTCCAAGGTATTTGATTTTTTAGGGACTATAGAAAATGGGACAGACTCTCTGATGTCTTTTTCAGTCTGCTTGTCTTCTGCATATATAAAGACTACTGATTTTTGTCTGTTGATTTTGTATCCTGCCACATTGCTGAAGGCATTAATCACCTTCAAGAGGTTACTGACACTATTCTTTGGGTCTGATACATAAAGGATCATGTCATCTGCAAAGAGTGATAGTTTAATTTCTTCCTTTCCAATTTGTATTCCTTTTATGTCCTTCTCTTGTCTTATCGCTTGAGCTAGAACTTCAAGCACTATGTTAAAGAGGAGTGGTGAGAGTGGGCAGCCTTGTCTTGTTCCTGAATTGAGTGGGAACTCCTTGAGTCGTTCCCCATAGAGAACATTTTGTACTTTAGGAGTTTTGTAAATTGTCTTTATTAAGTTGAGATATAGGCCGTCTATGCCTATTCTCTCCAGAGCTTTGAACATGAAGTGGTGTTGAATTTTGTCAAAGGCCTTCTCCTCATCTATTGAGATAACCATGTGGTTTTTGTGTTTGAGCCGATTAATGTGGCGGATTACATTTATCGACTTGCGTATGTTGAACCATCCCTGCGTCTCTGGGATAAAGCCAACTTGGTCAGGGTGGATAATATTTTTGATGTAGCGTTGTATCCGGTTTGCTAGGACTTTGTTTAGGAATTTTGCATCTAAGTTCATCAGAAATATGGGTCTATAGTTCTCTTTTTTTGTTGCATCCTTGCCTGGTTTGGGGATTAGGGCAATGGTAGCTTCATAGAAGGTGTTTGAAAGCCTTCCCTCTTTTTCGATGCTTCTAACAAGCTTCAGAAAGAGTGGTTTCAGCTCTGTGATGAAGGCTTGGTAGAATTCAGCTGAGAAACCATCTGGTCCTGGGCTTTTCCTTTTGGGAAGGTTTTTGCTTACATCTTCAATCTCTGTGGATGTGATAGGTTTATTTAGTGATTTTATCTGCTTGGGGTTAAGCTTTGGTAGTTGGTAGGTGTCCAAAAACTTATCCATTTCTTCCAGGTTCTCTAATTTTGTGGAGTAGAGGTTTTGGAAGTATGACCTGATGATTCTTCCAATGTCTTCAGGATCTGTTGTGATCTCACCCTTGTCCTTTCTGATTTTGATTTGGGCTTTCTCAGTTCTTTGTTTGATTAGATTGGCCAGGGGTTTGTCAATCTTATTAACTTTTTCAAAGAACCAACTCTTTGATTTATTTATTTTTTAATCGTTTTCTTGATTTCCAATTCATTAATCTCAGCTCTGATTTTAATTATTTCCTTTTGTCTTGAGCTCCTCGGGTTAGCTTTTCCGTCTCTTCCAATGATCTTAGGTGGGTAGTTAGGTGATTGATTTGAGACCTCACTGTCTTTGATATGAAGGCATTTAGTGCTATGAACTTCCCCCTTAGGACTGCCTTTATTGTGTCCCACAAATTCTGATAAGATGTGTTATCATCATCATTTATTACTAGGAAATTCTGAATTTCCTGTTTTATTTGTTAGATGACCCAATCATTTTTTAGGAGCAAATTGTCCAGGCTCCAGTACTTTGTGTATTTTCTGGATCGTGTTCCATTGTTAATTTCTACCTTTAATGCATTATGGTCTGATATGATGCAAGGAACTACGTCAATCTTCCTGAATTTATTTAGGGATGATTTATGACCTAGGATGTGATCAATTTTAGAAAAAGTCCCACGCGCTGCTGAGAAGAATGTATATTCTGTGTCTTTGGGGTGGAACGTTCTGTAAATATCTTTTATCCCCATCTGGTCAATGGTGTTATTAAGCTCCGTTATGTCCCTGCTGATCTTCTGTTTGGTTGATCTGTCTAGAGCTGATAGAGTTGTATTCAAGTCTCCTACTATGATGGAATTAGAGTCTATTTCTGCTTTATTTTTGAGTAGGGTTTCCTTTATGAACTGTGTTGCACCCAAATTTGGTGCATATATGTTGATGATGGTGATATCTTCTTGGACCATTCCTTTGATGAGTAAGAAGTGACCATCATTATCCTTTTTAATTGATTTTGGTGTAAAGTCTATTTTGTCAGAGATTAATGTAGTCACACCCGCTTGCTTTTTACTTCCACATGCCTGATAAACTGTTTTCCATCCTTTTACTCTAAGAAGATTGCTGTCTTTAGAGGTAAAGTGCATTTCCTGAAGGCAGCAGATGGAAGGGTCCATTTTTCTGATCCACCCTGCAAATCTGTGTCTTTTTATAGGGGAGTTAAGTCCATTTATATTCAGAGATATCACTGTGAGGTTTGCTCTAAGCCCTGCCATGTTGAAGGGTTAATGGAGGCTGGTGTCTGTGCTGCTGTTATTAGCACACTGACTGCGATTGTCATGCCTGATCTCTGGTACTCTTCTGAGGCAGATTTCTTGTTTCTTCTGTGTGGGATATGTCCTGTAGAATCTTCTGTAATTTTGGCTTTGTGTTCAAATAGTCGTAGAGCTGGTTTACTTCATGGAACACTTTCACTTCTCCATCTATCATGAGGGATAGCTTTGCTGGGTACAGTAGTCTAGGTTGAAAGCCATACTTCTTTAGGCCCTGAAAAGCATTATTCCAAGCCCTTCTGGCTTTCATGGTTTCTAATGAGAAGTCCGGGTTAAGTCTGATGTGTTTTCCTTTATAACTTATGGTTTGCTTTTCTCTTGCAACTTTTCTCTTTGCTTTCTGTGGTAGGCATATTGATTAAAATGTGTCTTGGAGAATTCCTCTTCATGTCCTCTCTGTTTAGAGTCCTCTGGGCCCCTTGAATGTTGAGTGAGCTTTCTCTTGTTAGATAGGGAAAGTTTTCTTGAATAATTCTGTTGAAAATATTTCCTATGCCCTTCTTCTCCCTCTGGGATCCCAATGATTCTAATATTGGGCCTCTTTATGATATCCCATAGATCTCTCAAATTTTGCTCACTTGGTTTCTTGAATTTATTGAAACCTATGACATCCTTATCAATTCCTTCTGTCTTGTCCTCAAGGTCTGAGAGTCTGTCCTCCAGATTGTCAACTCTGGGACTGATTGATTCAAGGGAGGTTTTTAACAACTCCGTTTCACTTTTGGTTTCTGCTATAATTTTGTTTATAGTCTCCAATTCTTTGGTAAGATCCAATTTTTGCTAGGGATTCCTGAAAATCATTTTCAAGTTTTCTTAAGTCCTCATCAAATTTAATCAATTGATTGTCTAGCTCCTCCCGTAGTTGGGTCACCTTCAATTTACTTAATGTGTTTCTGAATTCATTCGTATTTCTCTCCATTAAATTCAGTCTGGAGCCTATACTTGTGTTGGTGAGCTTCATCTCATTCATGTCTTTTTTCATAATTTCCATATCAGCCATTAACTGCTTCATGTTTACATTGCAGTTGTGGTCAGGAGTCATATTATTCTCTCTTTGGGGTTGTTGTCTCCACTTCCTTGCCACTTTCCTGTTCCATAATGGGACTAGAGGCCCTGAGTTGGGGAGTTCCATCTTTGATTTCTGTGGGGTTTTTTCATTGGTTTCTGCCCATGTCCAGGTAGGGGAGTGGGACTCCGGCACCCTGAGGAGTGCTGTTCAGCCAGCTTTTCTGTGTCCTCCCTTCAGTGGCACCCGGTCCCTGGTGCCCGCCGAGGTCACCTGTGCCCTCCCGGCAGTGGCGCGTGGTCCCTGTCTGAACTGGCCTCTGCCCTCCCAGCAGTGGCAGCAGTTCCCAGGTATCTGCCAGAGGCCTGGCCCCACCCGGCAGCTTCGGTCCCCAGTGGGCTTCCAGAACCGACCTAGGTCAGTTTGCCCTAGAAGCGTGTCTGCCTGTGTGTGTGTTTGGGGGGTTGCGGAAAGAATTGTGCCCAAGGATTGGGTGCTGGAAGGATGGGGCCCCCAGGAGGGAGAGGTGCTCAGCTGGCAGGACTCAGGAAGCGCCTGCGAGGAGACAATGGTGATGGCGGGAGCTTGGGGTGGGGGATGGGCGGCTCTCTGTTCCTCTGCGGAACAGAAAGCCACTAGGGGACCCTGTCCAGACTGGTGCCAGAGTTGGGAAGAGGGTGGGCTTGGGTTCAGGGCTGGTTAGGGTCCAGGGTTTGGATCCCAGCTGGAAATTCAAACCTTTACGGAGAGAGTCCTGGCGATGCTGCTACTCGTCCGCCATCTTGCTCCGCCCCCTAAATGCCAGTCCACCTAACACTTTTATTCATTTACATTGGTACAAAATAGGCAATTCTTCTCTTTTCCTCCTCAGCAGCGGATGTGTGCTCCTACAGAAGCCTTCTGGATAGATTTTCCTTGAAAAGAGGGAAGGTCATTTGGATTTGGTGAGGGAGCTATCTGGGGTGGGTGAACCACACTCGGGCAAGGCACTTGCTCCATATGACTCTACAAAGTCTTGCCCTAAAGGTTTCTGCTCTGTTACTATAAGATGCATGTTTTCCAGGATAATTGCGTCTATCCACCACTTGACATTTGCTACTATGAAATGGCTTAGAGCAACTGTCTTGTTCAAAACTAACATTGCTCAAAATGTACACATTTTACAACCCAAAAGCACACGTGCCATATTTTACCCATTTCTGATTTATAAAGTGCCCACAAGGTACTTTTTACGGTGATATTTTTTTAGAATACAAATACACAAGCTTCCTTCCCTTAGTTGAGAAGAAATAATTTCTGCCCAAGACTTCCTTCCAAATGCCTCTATGGAAGCATTTTACCGCCCCTTTTCCAAAGCTCCTTTCAAGGTCATACTTTGTAATATCTTGAGCTCTGAACCACGGTGTGAACGCCTGGATCCATTTCCGCACTTTTCGGTGTCCGTGCTTCAGTTAGCCATGCCTCGTACTGTCACACTTTTTACTATTTTCTCTTTTGCTTCCTTTGATGAAATGTTGTGAAACCAACTACTGAAAATCTCATTTCTCTAAGCACTATTCTTTCAGCTGTATCAAGTTGTAGGAGCTAGAAATGTCTGACTTGCTTGTCTCTTCCGTCCTTGTTCAAGGGATCAAGAGGGTAGGCTGATAGAGTCCCGGGTTTCGCTGGGGAGAAACTGAACCAAAGACATCTTAGGGCATAAACGGTATTGAGCACACTGAGGAACTCAACTTGGAGGCGTAGGAAGGTTTGTGTGCTTCAGTACACTTGTGCAAAGAACATGGCCGTCTCCCAGCCCCAATTCATAGAGCATTTATGGTTTGGATTGATTAGAGCCATAGATGTTTTCTTCAACAAAATCCAAAAGTATTATTTATCAAATAAACAACCATCCTGACAAGGGACTGTCAAAATATAAAAATGAAACCAAAGGCTTTAACTTGACAGTGCAACCTAAAATAATGGTGGAGGATCTCAGAAACGTCCGCTTGGCTTTCCTAGAAGCAACCCGGGAACATTGCCACAGGCTAGCTCATCACCAGAGGTCTCGCAAATTCCACATGGTAGCATTGTGTCTGCTGAAGGGAACAAGTCTTTTGCTTCATTGTTCTAGAGAGACATCTTAGATTAGGCATCCACACACGAACAATTACTTCAGTGATTTCTGAATTCCATGAAGAGTGCAAGAGAGGCTTCTGACTTTTAATCCGTGTGTGTCTGCTGTGGTTTAGGTGTGCTTTCCACTGTTCACATGTGGGAACCTTAATCCCTAACACAACTGTGAGGTCAGGAGGGCTCTGCCTTCCTTAAAGGACTCACACTGTTATTGGGGGAGGTTAACCCCTTCCTACTCTCTTTAGCACATCTCCTCTCACTGTTTGCTTGCTGACAGGTAAGAAGGAAGAAGACCTAAACTTGTAGCTGGTACACTGACATTGGTCTCCCAACCTCTAGAAAAGTGAGGAATTATACTGTACTCAGAAGTTGCTCAGCCAGTGGAATTTTGTTATAATAACACAAAACATACTATGACAAAACTGATATCACAAAGCAGGGCTGTTGCAAGAGCAGACACCTGCAAATAGGAAAGGAGCTTTGGAACTGAGTGAGGGGTAAAGACGGGAAGGATTGGGAAGAATGGGCTAGAATTTGGATGCCAAGATTAGGTTCCCTACATGGAGAATTAACACAATCCTACAGAGGTCCTGGAGGCAAGAACTGTACAGAAAGCTCGAAACTTCCTAAAGGTTACATACATGGTCCTGATTGGAATGTTGATAGGAATATGGACAACTCGAATCCAAGAAGTCTCAGATGGAGAGGAGACGGAGCTGGGCATAGGTGTGAACAGGTCATCACAGAGTTGCCAAGAGTCTGACAGAGTTGTGTGTCAGCGTTAAGGATGATGAGCTGGGGTGTCTAGAGAAAGAAATGCCTAAGGAAAATACTGAAGGTTCCTTTGAGCCACGCACACTAACATGAGAAGGGAGACATAAGTTAAGATGGGCTGGTGCTCTGAAGAACAGCAGAACGGAACTATTTAGAAGACGCTCTGGGTGCCTATTTAGAAAATTTTTAAATGTGCTTCTGACCCAGCGTGGTGGTGCCTGATTGCAACACTTGGGAGGCTACAGCAGAAGGATCAACACAAACTGTGGCCAGCCTGGTCTATTTAGTGAGTTCTAGGCCAGCCTGGACTACAGAATGAGACCCTGTCTCATAAAAGAAATGGACTTTTTTTTTTTTGGTTTTTCAAGGTAGGGTCTCGCTCTAGCCTGGAAGGCTGACCTGGAATTCACTCTGTAGTCTCAGGCTGGCCTTAAACTCACAGCAATCCTCCTACCTCTGCCTCCCAGGTGCTGGGATTAAAGGCGTGCGCCACCACGCCCGGCTCAAGAAATGGACTTTTTGATGGAATACTGAGTGTGACCAAGCACCTATTTGCTCAAGATATTAATATGGCTTTGCTCAGCACAGCAGTGGGAGAAGGGCCCATCACTGGTCCTGAGGAACAGTACTGTAATGAACATAGGAGTGCGAAGATCTCTTACACATGCTTTTAATTTCCTTTAGATATATATCTAGTAAGCTACCACTTTATCTACATCATAGTTACCCCAAGGATGGAGATATAAAGTGTACAAGTGATAATTCTCCCACTGAATTTGCATTTTATCAAAGTTCAGTTGTGTGAAGAGGGGGGTGTAGAAATCAGGAGCTCAAGGTTGTCCTAGAGGAGAGAGAGCTCCCCAAACTGCTAAGGTTCAAACACTCAAGTCTCTTCCCAAGAAGCATTCAGACTGCATCAAAATGGCCCCTGTACGTGTCTTGAGTGAGAAATAGGAAAGACTAGCTGTCCCCTTGTCCTTAGTTGACAAAATCTAGAAAGCGTATTGAAGGTGATGTGTTCTTACTGCTGAGACAAAAGCCCTGGAAAGACAACTCACAGGAAGAAGATTCACTGTGTCCTGAAGTTTCAGTCCATCACAGTGTGAAAGGCATGGTGGAGTCTTTGGCAGCGTATGTTGGGGGGGGGGACATACTTGTGGGGAGGGGTCAGGTATTCCTCACATCTTGTGACTTAGAATGTAGACGCTTAGACCTAAGGCAGAGTCTGGTTCTAGCCCTCAAAGGCCCACCCCTGGTGGCCTGTGTTCATAGACTAAGCCTCAGGTAGCCTTCCAAACCAGCACCACTAGTTAGAGACCACATGTTCAAGTGTGTGAACCTCTTCCAGATAGTCCATAATAAAAGTATAAAATGGGGGAAGACTTTTTAATGGCTATACATGTCAATAAATCTACTGGGCATACATCATCTGCAGAGCCCGGCTTCACACTTCTCTGATATTAGAGTTCCCAGACTTGTCCGTGAGAACTAGAGTCACATATGGAGCCCCAGTGAGAGGAAGAAAACATAACCCAGCGTTCTCCCAGTCTTTCCCCAACCTGACACAATGTCTCCTTTCTAATGAACTGGCCAGCCAAGAGGCATTCTCTTTGGGCACGACTTGGGCCCAACAATTAGCTACGTATCCTGTCTAGACTTGACTCCATCCCCTCCCCCAAGAAAGGAACTCTGTCTAGAACATCCCAACCCACAACTCTAATAAGCAGAAAGATTTATATACAGCCACAATGCTTTTCCTCAGTTGAGAAATTAAACTAATAAAGAAAATGGTGGGGCCTCATTAAGTTTCTGCTGTATGTATTGATTCATTCAAGAGGTTTTTGGAGTGGAGAAAGAAATTTGAAAGTCTTTAGAAATGTTCAAATGGCTAAGACTCCCAAGAAGGGCATGAGGCTCTGGTTTTACCTGGGGGACTAAGGAAGGCGTTGTTTTCACCTTTCAGTGTGAGCCGGGCTGGGGAAGTGCCCAGGAGCCCTATCTAGGGATGGGGTGTCCACGTGGCAAACACAGGTACAGAGGGAACAGAAGGATCACAGTAGGTCTGGAATCACCAGTCTAGGCAGGCAGGCTGTCTGCCCGAAGGGAAAGGACCTAGAACCGCCAGCCATGGTTTCTAAGTTAGCTATTCCCTTTGATAACTTTCCCTTAGTCATAAGAGGGTGAATCGAGCCCTTTTTGGAGTTGGAGTGCCTACTCCAAAGGCTGTTTTCATTTTGGGGGGGAAGAAAAGTCATGAGCTAGTTATGGATTTTCCCACAAGTCACAAATCCAGGCACCAAGTGCTGAACTGGACACCAGAGACCGTCGGTGTTTGCACACATGGATACAAGGCAGAATAAGCAAATTCCCCAAATCGATCACTGATCTACAGTGCCTTTCATGCATGCAGGCTTGTGGGTGGGATGGGAGGTGTCACAGAGTCAGCCCGCCTAGGACAGGTGTCAGAGGGGTGAATTTGAGCTGTACTGAGAAAAAAAATGAGGATAGACTTCTAGGCAGAGGTACTCCCTCTTCAGAAACTCTAAGAATTGGAAGGTGACGAGACCAGGCTAAGGTCCTGCTCTAGCTGGGCTGAGGGGACGTGCTAGAGAAAGGCCAGAGAGCAAAGATGCAAAGGAAGAGAATAGCCAGTTAAATGAAAATTTCTATCAGAGGGTTCAATAGCGCTCATGGAATTATCAGGAAAATAAGTGACACATAGAGGGAAAAGTGTGTGTGTGTGTGTGTGTGTGTGTGTGTGTGTGTGTGTGTGTGTGTGTGTGTGTGTACAGGCTTCCTTTATTAAATGCTGGAATCTGTTTAATAAACCAGCTTCCTCTGACTGCAGTCACTGCAGAGCTCTGGTCTCTACACATCTCATCACCCAGACCTTCTCTTGTCGCCCTTGACCTAACATGGTTCCCAGGACAGCGGGCTCCTTGCATTGTTAAAATCACGGACCCCTTTTAAAAAGGTGTCAGATGAGCGATGCGTAGATAATCACATGTAGCAGTATCTTCTGCTTGACCATCAAATAGTCACTGTTTCTTAAACTCCTTAGAAAATTGGCCCTATTATTTGGCGACTGGAGAGCACAGGATTCGGTCTCAATTATTCACTTGACAATTTAAGAGGATGTCATGGGATGCGAATCCGACAAGCGCTGTGATAAGGCGTCTGCATGGTTAATAGTTCAACTGTTTTCCTAGCTACAAGGGTGCTTGCAATTAAAATATTTCCGCACTTCTCATTGGAGTGTTATGTGACCGGAACCCAAAGCCTGCTGAGCACTTTGCCTGCTACTCAGATTCTGTCACCACCCCCCTCCCTGTCCCCCCAGCCACTCCCCACCCAGACCTACAACAAGCAGGGGAGGAGTTAATGGTCAGCATTGCAGGAGCCTCTTCCCAGGACCAGGACTGCTGTTTGCCCTGATGAGATGCCCACACCCAGACCGCCATGAAATATTTCAAAGATCACTCCAGAGTGAGTCTACCTTAGGTGCTAAGTAGTGTCTGCATTACTGTTACCATTGCTATAAATAATAATGGCATCTATTAATTAATAACTTCTCACATTCCAATTTAACATTTATAATTACCTGCCGAGGGAGTCATTCTTTTTCCATTTTATAAAAGAGGCCACAAACTCAGTGAGGATAAATCACTCCATTCTGGGCTTGGGAGACAGCTCAGTCAGTAAAGCACTTGCTCTGCACACATGAGGACCTGAATTCAGATCTCCCGAACCCAGGTAAAAGCCAGATGCAGCACCTGTAAAGGCAGAGCCGGGGAGCCCGAGGGCTTGATGGCCAGCTAGTAGAGCCCAGGCTCAAGAAGAGAACCTGTCTTTAAAAACTAAAAGAGCAACTGAGGAAAACACCCAGTGTCCACCTCTGGCTTCCACACACACACGCGCATGTGTGCTCACACACTTACAAACACGCCAAAAACCAATTCCATTGCATTCAAGGGAAGCTTCTCTAGGCAGAGGAAAGGATTTCCTCACCGTGGCAACTCACTGCAGGCCTCGTGTTGGGAGAGGCCGAAATGGAAAAGCCAGAGCGCAGGGACTTGAGGAGGGCATTCCTGGTAGGGTGTTAGGAATGTGGATGAGTCCTGCTTACCCACTCTTCCCACACCACGCGGTTCTAGAATCTTCTTTGCTCGCTTGTGCCCTAACCTAATCCTAATGATGAATTCTGAAAGTTGCATCCTTTTTAAAACTCGGCTTTGCTGTTTTAGGTCCCTGACAGACCTTCCGGTGGCTTTTAGCTGGAGCAGAGTAAATGGGTCCCTTTAAGACATGTCTGTCTATCTGCTGCCTGGATTCCAAGGAAGAATTCTGTCCCAAACTTTCTTTTGTAACCATTTTGTGCTGTGGCTTTTTAGCTTGGTGTTCTGTGTATAAAGGGGAGAATTTCTCTTACACACCATACACAGGTAAGAACAGTCTCAGGCTCCGAGTAAGTTGACGTGTCACAGGACAGGGAACTTCGGGGACAAGAGAAGTGAGGAGACTTGGTGAGTCCACGGCTGAAGGGTTTCATCGAGGGGAAGGGCAGGGGTAATGGAGGTATCATTTGACTCTGTCATCGCACTATGACCTGTGGTCATTCTGAGCACACACCTCCATCTCAGATGAGCTGTCAGGCTGTGCCTTATGAAAATGTCACTGTCCACTGTCCTCACCCTCTTCTTGGTACCCACCAGCCCCTATGTCTTTCTGGGTCCCCAGGAGTTTCATGAAAGGGGGAAAGAGACTCTACAGAAGGCCTGGCTCTCAGGCCTGGGCTGCTTCAGGCAGCTCTTGGCTTAGGCATCCTTCTTTACAAACACAACCTGCTTTTGGAGATTCCTGGGTAGTTGCAAGTCCAAGGGAAGGTCCGATCTTAACATCACCCAACCCAGCCTCCTTCCAGCTCCTCTGCTTTGGGCTGTGCAGGGCTCATTGGTTCAGGCCGCATCCTGACCTGTGTGACATCCCCTGGCTCTGTGTGATTTCACTTTCTCTTCTTCCTTCCTTCCCTTATCCCTGTCTCCTTCCTTCTCTTTTTTCATTCTTTCATTCCCTTTCTCTTCGTTTATTTTCTTTTTGTATGACTTGTTTTCCTTGTTGTTATGACAAAATAACTGAGGAAAAGCAAACTAGGGAGGAAAGGCTTGTTTCAACGTCCATCATGGTGGGAAGGCCGTGGCTGCAGGAGCCTGGCCGAGCTGGTGTCCCAGTCAGGATGCAGAGAGCCATGAATGCTGCTGCTCAGCTCAGCCAGCTCCTCCCTCTTATCCGTGTTGGGAGCCCAGCCCAGGGAATGCCAGGATGGGCCAGCCTGCCTCGACTCAGCTATTCCAGAAGTGTCCCAATTCCTCACAGGTTTATAGACGTGCTTGTCTGCTTCCAGGGTGACTGTTTTTGTAAGTACCTCCAGGATCTCTCCTAGATACTAATACATATACTAATGTATTTATATTCTATTTATAAGTCTACACTTGTTCATCCAATTTAGTATGTATGCCACTACTAAATACTCACTGATGTTCCAGTGGATGACTCAGCAAAGCTGGAAACCTGCTAAATATCTTGTGTGTATCTCACCCAAGGAAGAGACACTGAGAGCTCCCAAAACTGAAGATGAAAACGATCTTACTAGAACTTTCCAGTGAACAAGGACACCCGTCTTGATAAAGCTCCCTATTCCGAATCTCTGACATAACGACTTAAGACTCAGTCATTGTAAGTTTCAGCTTTAATATCTTGTTTCCCAAACCACTAGATTCCTTTAAAAAAAATCAGTGGATCAAAGAAGGGACAGCTTGTCGCATTGGGAGTCATGAACCAAAACCTCAGCGCCTTGAGCAGCTCTGTCTCTGCTGACCCTGAATGGTCTGAGAGGAACCTTCAAATTCCCACGGAAGCTTTATGTCCTGGTTGCTTTCATGGGTTTAACTTTTCCCTTCGTGGATCATTCATGAATTCATCAGCTCGGAGGAAAGAAGCAACACCAAACCAAGCACCCGCCTGTGCAAAAGGTCCACCTCTAAGAATATTCATTGCGCATAAGAATTGTTACGATTCCTGTCATTACTGGAAATTTTTTGACTTATTAGGGAATTTTCTCTTCTCTTCAGATATCTCTTACCTGTCCCCAACAGAAATCCCCCTGGAAGGTCTTCAACCAGGTGAGGTTTTCAAAGTGGAAGCCTGACTTGGTAGGTTGTCCAGAATTCTCAACATTTAATGTTAAATGCCAAATCTTCAGCTCTATGTACTAGCTCATTAGTTATTAATGAGGCAACATATTTGTTTGAAATTTATGATTGTTGATTTGCTCCCATCACTGTATGAAATATTAACGTAGCATTTGTACTTGCAACCATTTGCAGACATTAGATTGTGTATTTGCATATTCATGAGCACTCATAAATGTTTAAGGAGACAGCGCAGAAAGCATGGAAGCTGTCAGACAGCCAGGAAAAAGGCATATTTACAGTGTTAATAAGTATTTGCGTTTATAGGCCAAAATGATGAGCAACAAATTGAGTGAAATTCTGGTTTGTCTATTGTTGAGAAGTAGGGATTTTGCAATTTTTTAGAAGCTTTGTAAACCGAAGTTCATTTCACACATGGTGAATAAATGCTTATTGTTCAGTCACAAAACGAGTGGCCGTGGTGCAAAGCGTTTCTTGGGAGCATCAGGCTTGGAGAGCTTTCATTTCACCCTTGCTAATACAGTTCTTCTTTCTTCCTGCCTTGGGCTTCCCTTCCATCAAAGCAATGGGGGAAAGTAAATGCATCCTGTGCTTTGCCCAGATTATTTCCCATTTTAGCTCCACCGAGGAACTTGGAGAAATGGTTTAACAACCCGAGTCAAGCTCATGACTCTGTCAGTGAATAAAAACAGGAGACGAGATAGTGAAAGGATGAAGCAAGGAGCACTAATGGGCCATAGGAAGGAGAGACGGCTCACCCAGCTCGGGACTTCCAAATAATCCAGGCGTCCACAATATCACGTTACCTCTCAGCACGCCTGTGCTCTTACAGATGCGGTGCAGCCCACACCATGCACCTGAGATGCACGGTGAATGCCGTGAAAACTTTTGGAACTTCGATGAGTCAATAATGAGAACAACCTTAAATGGGATCCCGACCTCACACCACACAAAAGAAGCCCTTCTAGGCATATTGAATGAGTAAAATAAAAAGCTATTAAGGTATACTATATAATCAATGCTGGAAAAGGCCTTTCTGACCTCAGGGTATGGAAAGAAGGAATTCCTCTTACAGGTATCATCACATACTATTGATAAATATGTCAAATATCACCTCTGGGGAAATGAGTGTGTTCTTATATCAACCGAGGAATGGGATCACTGGATACCATGTGAGGCTGCTCAGTACGACCTCCCATGAAGCTGGACACTGGTAGCCCTCTGGCCTGTTCTCTTTTGCTTCAGTGGTACTTCTGGTTCCTCGGGGGACTTGGCTTGCCCTCAGCATTAGCATGTTTTCTTTTTCTCTGATGTCTGAAAGCATTTGATGGTTTGCCTGGGCACCATGCTTGGAAGGCTGTGGGAAGAGCCCACTTCACCATCACCGTGGGGATGTCCGATTAATCTCTCCGACCTACAACATTGTCCCTTCCACTATTGCATCCATTACAGTAATAACCAGGGATGTTCACCATTCATTTACACTGATGGATATTTACTGATATATATATATATATGAACATATGTATAAATGAATATATACATATATATGAATATTTTAAAAACAGGAAATTGGCAGGTAAAGTTTTTAGGGATAGATAATTGCTAATTTAACTTTCAAGAAAATAATTTCCATTGTTAATTTCACAGAGGTTAACAAATGTGGAAAGCATTTAGTTTCTACTGTACTCTTGAGATGGGCTTTTGTGGGGGCCCACACAGACGTTCAGATCAGTCCAGCCCAACAATATTCTACTCCCTTGTAACAGTGATTCTGGGTGGGATGCTCTAGCCGAAATTGGTCACTTTCTCTGGGATGAAAGTCCAGGGCTCTGAAACCTAAGTCCTCCTGGTGTACCACCAATGTGTGCAGGGACTTGAGGAAAGATTCTGCCCATTGACTCTGGTGTGTCATCTCTCTTTGGTTGTCACCATGATGACATTCTGGTAGTCCAGCCTTGCTGAACCCATGGGGGAGCTCCAGCGTGTCCTCAGGGTCCTGGGTCTCCAGCATGTCCCCAGGGTCCTGGGTCTCCAGCATGTCCCCAGGGTCCTGGGTCTCCAGCATGTCCCCAGGGTCCTGGGTCTCCAGCATGTCCCCAGGGTCCTGGGTCTCCAGCATGTCCTCAGGGTCCTGGGTCTCCAGCATGTCCTCAGGGTCCTGGGTCTCCAGCATGTCCTCAGGGTCCTGGGTCTCCTCTCTGACTTCCCTTGATCTTTTCTAGAGTTTCTTTCCTGCTGTTCTGGGTTTCTGTCTACTATCATGGCCTCGATTTTCCACGTGAAGGGAAACATCATCTGTGCTTTGCTAACTTCCTTTGATGGCTCTTTTCTCAGGACTTCTAACATATTGTCTCTGTTTCCTGAAAAATGAGAGATCATAAGGGAAATTCCAAATACTGTGGTGTCTGAGCAGGGAAAATATTTTGCAATAAGCAGTTCTCATTCCCTTCTGAAACACCTTTCCAGAAACCAATCTAGAGTCCAGCTCTTCCCAAATAACTAACATGCTAACGCCTCCAACACTGACCCCGGCCTGGGGCTCGACCCCTCCTGTCACATCCCCTCCCTTGCTCCACCAGTGCCGTCCCCATCTTGCAGGCACAGGCTTTTCACATGGTGAGCAATTTGCAGAGCATAAATTGGACTCATAAATGGATATTTATTTTTACGTAAATCTTGGCAAACTGAGGGCGCTACTTTACAGAGGTGATTAAAATTTCCAAGCAGGACGACAAGTAGCAGGTAACAAAAGGTCGTTATTTACAATGCCATTTTTATAATGAAATGCTAAATTTATTTCAATGAGTCCTAATTTTATATTTACAAATAGTCATTCGTAGACAAGACAATAAAACTTCCATTTCTGCTTCCTAGACTTTTTCAGCACAGCAGGTAAATCAAATCCTTCCCTCCGCCCTGCATTTAGACTTTGAGTCAAGTCTGTTGTTTCTTAAATCTGTTTTCTTTAAATGACTTTATTGATTTGCTTCCAGCTCTAAATATAGCGGAATAACACTAATAATCCAAGAAAGAGAAGGAAATGGGAGAGCATTTTATCAGCATGTTTCAGTCACAGGTAAAAACCATGGTGGTTAGCAATTTCTTTGTGCAGCGACCACTTACAAAGACCCAGAATAGGGAGCGGTTAATAGAAGAGTCTCTACGTCACTACATTTTCTTCCAGGTCTGACTTTAGGTGACATTTTTTTCTAATTTTTTAAAAAAAAATTTGATTATTTTTAATAGCATTGACTGATAACAAAGAGAAGGTTTCCTTCAGGAAAAGTTATTTTGTGTCTGGCAATTTTCTAGTGTTCAATCGCATTCTATCTTAACATAAGGCCTCTCCTAATTCAAACAATATTCTAATTTGAGCAATATTGTCAAAATAGGTTTAATGGGCATAAAAAGTCATTAGTTTGGATTAATGAGAAAAGCAGATATATGCTGAGACATGATGCCTAATGTTTAATTCATTCAGTCAAGAATTGTTTATTTACCAAAAATCAGCACAGTAGAGCTATATCACAATAGAGCACTGTAGGAGGGGCTTCAGGTGGAGCAGGTGAGGTTGGCCTGCTCCTTAGATATAGCTGAGGGGAACATCGTGTGAAAGGTACCCACTGCCAGGCAGAATGTGCTAACTGGTGCTCTGGTGGCATGTCTGTTGTGGGGGAAGCCTACTGCTCTCTGATGGGACTTGAGGTCTGCTCCCCAGGAGGGTAGGTTTTCAGCACAGCCTATGGCATAAGGCAGAGAAAGCCATAAGTCCTAAGAGAGAAGCTACCATCATTGTCTGGCTAAATGGATATATTATGCCCACCAAATTGTCTTCTCAATAGTTATGTTTATGCCCACATTTTGATGTCACTCTCACTTTTGGTTCGAGGAGCTTCTCCTTGCAGATGGGGATCACTGGGGTGACTCGCAACTCATCACAGTGCTGAGAAGAAGTGGTTCTGCACTGAGTGTTCTGAGTGAGAGACATCGTTATATCCTCCAAGGCTCAGGGACCAGTGTGGAAGAGGAGGCAGGAAAAACCTAAGAGCCAAAGGAAGGGAAGGAGTGCTTTGCAATACTGTCCTCCAGACACAAAGTGGTCATAGAATTCAAAACCTCTCAGTGGCTAATGCCACGAGACCCACATATAGGAGGGAAAAATGATCCCAAAGTGGAAAAAGAACTAGTTAGAAAGAAGAAGGGATTCAGTGAATGGGAGAGAAGGCAAAGGAGAGGGGTGGAAGGGGATTTGGATCAGGACACATTGTACACACCTATGGAAGTTATTAATAACAAGTGAAAATGGGGCTCACTGAGGTAGAGCTTTACATTGCAGACATAGACTGGATGGGAATAACCATGAAGCCAAGAAGCCAGTTTCATCCAATAAGAAACGGGTAGACGGGACTTCGATACAATCAAGCAGGATTCATCTTTTAACAATTTATCATTACTCCCCAATCCAATTAGATCGTAAAGTTATCTCTGACAACCAACTGGAACTCTTGTGGTCTCTGGGATGAACCTAGGATAGCAACTCCTGCCTTTTACTTTCTACAGCATCAAAATACCAGGATCTATAAATTTTTCAACTAAATTTGAGGTATGACCACTAAATCACAGTCATTCATTTGTCTGTTTTCACAGCTTAACAATGACTCAAAACCTTAAATGTATTCCATTGCCAATAGTTACCGTAAACGATGCCCTTGATATGAGGTGTAACTCAAAACTTGCTTCTGGTATGGTGCCATGGTACAAAAAGTGTTAGACTGTAGTTCCCAGTGACTCACATCTCTCAGTAGTCCTGCCCTCTCTGATCCCATCCTGGATTGACCCTTACCAGTAGTGTATGAGCACATGTCTGCAGAAGACAGGTGTCTGTTCATTGAAGCTTGTACTTTTGGCATGCTCATTCTTGGAATTCGTCTTCCATGTACAGGAGACCAAACTTGACAGGGTGAGGAGTAAACAGAGGAGAGAAGAGGGGAGAAAAAAGGAAAAGAGAGGAGACAATAGGAACAAAGAAGAAGAGAGAAAAGGAGAGGAGAGGAGAGGAGATTGCAATTCTCTAGCTCTAGTAGAGCTGCCAGGAGTAATTTGTAGAGAACCACATGAGAGACCAGAAGAACCACTCTGCTGAGCCCCAGTCCACAGAGTCCTGAGAAAAAGTTGTTATTTTAAGTCACTAAGTTTCGGGGTAGGCTGCTACACAGCCACAGATACCTGAACATTAAGGGACCTTGAAGACATGAAGATGAACCTGAAGATAATGACAAAAAAATGATGCTGAAGAGGAAGAGAAGGAAGAGGAAGAAATTGGATAAAGTTAACCCCAAATTTAAATCTACGCATCAAAAGGTTTACACTGAGTAAACAAGTGAGGAACGCTTATTGCAAGCCTTTCAGATCCTAGCAATTTCCCTGGCTCATAGGTAACTATTAAAATTAATTACACTGTCACTATCTACTCTATGCCTTCAAAGATACTGAATTTTATAATCAGCCTCCCAGTGGAAAATTCACCCATGCAGATGATCAACTGCTAAATCTGCGTGCAGCTTTGTGAAAGGGCGTCCAATTTAGAACCAACGGCAAGGCTGTTGGACATAACCGTTCCATCTCAAGGCCCATATTAACTGGAAATTGCTCTTGTAAAGTTATCAGCTGACATCTGCAAAGAATTTTCAGCAACCACTGTTATCTAACACCTGCCTCTCCAATTCAGGATTCTGACCTTTTCGGAAATTTGAAGGAATGGTGGATTCTAAATTTGCTACTCTTCAGTTATTTTAACATCGATCTTTATATCATCTTAGGACATCTAGCCCCAAATCACACAGTATATGCTCTCAATTTAGCCATGTTGACATGAATCAAGAAGCCCAGGAAGGAGTGTTGGAAACAGCCTACGAAGAAAGGCCTGGCTGAGGTTGGTTGGTAGGGTTATTTGGGCCACAGACGGCCCACGGAGGAGGATATCCAGCTGACTGGGGATGGGGAGGGGGGGCAATGAGGAATTGGGGATAACAACTCATTGTTGGTCTACTAAACAATGTAACTCATTATGGACAATAAAAAAAGAAAGGCCTGGGGGTAATCTGAAAGTTGGCTGTTCTTGGCTTTGGGGCAAATCCTTGTTTCTCTTCTTAACAAAACAATGTTTCTTGTCTCTCTTTCTCAGGGGAAGCTGCAAATCTGAAAAGGCCAAACCTCCCTCCATGGTGAGAACGGGAGCTGCTCTGTTCTGAAGGGGAAAAGGACCTGTTTGGGACAAGCAGTGCCACAGAGGGGAACCATAGCAAAGTGTGCTCTGGAGACAGTTTGGAAAAAAGAGATTGTGAATTGTAAACTCCTCGATCTAGTGTGTGTGTGTTGGGGTGGACTCGAGCTATTTAGAAAGTCGTTAATTCATTAGAAGACTTGCTTTTACATAAAATCTAAATGAATCATGTTTTGACAAATGTGTATTTGGAAATTTTAACTACTTAAAAAAAAACTTTTGTTTTGTTCTCTGCAGTGGAGTCTTGGTACATTTCTCAGTGTGGTCACAAACTCAGGGTCATATGATTCTCCAGCCTCAGACTCCTGAGTGGCCGTGTCTGGCTTAAGTTTTTATTTAATGTGTGTAATTGTATTAGTTTGCTCTTGCTGCTTTCATAAAAACACTGTGAATACCAGCCTAGAACTATACAAATTTATCTTATGATCTGGAGATCCACCATCTACACTTCATCTAACCTGGTGTGGGCATGACTGTTTTTTTCAGGATGTGCAGGAGAGAATCTGTCCCTGGCTTCCTCCAGCTTCCAGAGGCTACCAAAATTCTTGGTTTATGGTTATACCACCCCACCTCTGTTTCTTGTCATGATAATATATTGGCCTCTGACTTTGACACTTCCTGTCTCCCTTTCATCAGGATATTTGTGTTTTTGTTACTTACCTGGCACCTGTCGTCCCATCCCAACATCCTCAATCCTATTGCCCCCAGGATTGAGGGACTAGGGTGGGGAGTTTGACCCCCCAGCACCCACATAAACATCAACTAGCTGGGTACATGGCCACACACACAACTAAAAACCACAGTTCTGTGGGGAGCAGAGACTGGAGAATCCCCGGGGCACACTGGTCAGCCAGCCTGGGTTCTGTGAGAGAATCTTTCTCAAGGAAACATCCAGATGAGTGAGAGAGAATGCCCAAACTTTTCCTCTAGCCTGCATGTGCCTGTACAGGAGCGCACACACACATGCGCACAAACATGCACACACAGAAGTACACACATACACACAAACACACATATACACACAAACACACACACATGCACACACACAAACACACGTACACACACATGCATGCACACACAAACATACATGCACACACATCCACACGTACACGCATGCACACATACACACATATACACACATGCACACACACAAGCACACACAGGAGAGAGCAACCTCAAAACACCCAGCTTTGACCTCTGGCATCATGCATGCACTCACCTGCATATATATATATATATATATATATACATATATATATATATATATATATATATATATATATATATATATATATATATATATATATATATATATATATATATATATATATATGCACCCAACCATACACCTACAAACACGTATATGCGCCACACACATGCACTACACGTAAGTATACAACACTAATAAGGGCTTTGAATTTACCTACCTATTGGACACTCCAGCTTAGCAACACAGTACAAGGCAGAGTGTCGAGGGGCAGAGGTTTCCCCTCAGGAACCTCAAGCTGCCCGGGACCTCAGGTTCATTGCCGCAGCTCAGCATCTTGAAAGAGTCTCATATTATATAGCATTTATCACAAAAGTGTCAGAATTCTAAACTTTAGGGAGGATGTCTTTTAAGAAAAGGTATCTATTGCTTTTGCACCACTGTAGGTTTTTGGAAACTTGACGCACCATCTTCAGTCAAGGACTAGCTCGCAGTTCGTACAGAGCGCCAGCAACTCCGCGTCCTCGCACTAAGGATCCATCACAAGTGAGGAAAGCTTCCAGCTTCCTGCTGTTTCACTGTGCAGCACACAGCAGTCAGCCTACAACTGCTTCCCTCCCAGCACAGCACTAGCCTGCATGTGAAAGCTCTCTGGAAAGAACGGGGCTGAGGGTTACTTGTTTTGGGATGTGGTGATCACAGAACTCCTTTTCTTAGTTGTTATTTCCTTGGGGGGGGGGAAAGATCAAGAAACTTAAACATCGGTACAGCAAGGTAAACTCTTTTTTAAAAAATATTTTGACTTCTTTATTTGTAAGCTGAGAGAGATAGAAGAGAGACAGACAGAGAGAATGGGCACACCAGCTTGCAGGGCCTGGGGTCTGTTAGCTTCAGACTTGGGAGGGTGGGTGCCTCTCTCTCCCAAGTGTCTTCCCTCCCTCTCAGCTACATGGGGCTTTAATCCAAAGAGCTTTGTGGTGTGAGCACTTTCTAAGGATGGGCTGTGAGTGGGGGGAGAGGTCTCAGTGCTTCCAAAGTGAGCAGCCCAAGTTAGAGAAAGGCTTGAGAGCCGCGTCTCACCCTCGTGAGTCCCACATACATTCTGAGGATGACATGGACCATGCCAGGGTGGCGGCGGAGATGTCAGTCCCTCACCCAGGCCTGGAGGGACAGGATCAGGGCCATTCATGTCATCTTACCCCAGCTTCGAGCCAGGGCCTCCCTGCAGCTATATTGGAGAGGATCTTGCGAAGCAGCAGGTGTTTAAGGAGCAAAGCGTGTTGTTAGGAAAAATTGTCCCCAAATCCCAAACTGGCCTTTTATCACTGTTACTCTGGCTTCTAAACCCTGTACTGTGCAGCTTTCAATAAAGGGGAGCTAAGTTCAGTGGCTGGTCCCCTGCCAAGAGCTTTCTAATTCATACAATAAAAGCGATGAAATACTTCTCCAGCTACCTTGCTCTCCCTCCGCTCCCCGACTCCCTTCCCTGGGTGGAGCATCATAAATCCAGACAGGAGAATGATGCCTCTCTATTCTTTTCTCTGCAGATGACCTATCAGAGTGATTTAGCGGAGCCCTGTCGGAGTTCTCAGACTTGCCTGCGTTCCTCTGGCCGAGGCTGCTTGATTTCTTTGGGGTGTTAGGAGTGTGACCTGCTCCATTAAGTAGCAAACAGAGTCCAGCTGGAGCTGCCAAGCTCAGCCGGTCTCTCTGCTTTCACACAAGCTACTTGATTAGGAGAATCGCTGTGCCCCTGTCACACGACGCCCACCATTGGGCGACCATTGATCGCTGCACAATGCAGAGTCTCACCAACTCCCCACTGCAGTGCGGCTTTCACAGCCCACAATAACCTGGCAGGCGCTGCTTTCTTCTCTGCAGTCCTCCCGAGTGGATGCACGTTTACAGCAGGCTTAGTTCTAAAAAGTTGTCACTCCTGAAGGTATAATGTGTGGCTTGTTACCAAGAACTTTAGGACACATTAATTTCAGCTACATTTGGACATTTCATAGTGAGTGACTTTACTGCGATCACACAAATGTCCTGTGCTCTGTCAGGGATGTGGGAGCAGACAGACCTCGTTCTCCTGGAAAGAAAGGGGCTGAGGGTTACTTGTTTTGAGATGTGGTGTTGACAGAACTCCTTTTCTTAGTTGTTATTTCCTTGGGGGGAAAAAGATCAAGAAACTTAAACATCGGTACAGCAAGGTAAACTCTTTTTTAAAAAATATTTTGACTTCTTTATTTGTAAGCTGAGAGAGATAGAAGAGAGACAGACAGAGAGAATGGGCACACCAGGGCCTGCAGCCACTGAAAATGAACTCGGATGCATGCACCACTTTGTGCCTCTGGCTTTTATGTGGGTAGTGGGGAATCAAACTCTGGTCCCTAGGCCTTGCAGGCAAGCGCCTTAACTGTTGAGACATCTCTCCAGCCCTGTGTTTTTTATTAAATATTTTAAAATGGTTTGTGTAATATGTCATGCAAAGGCCAAATGCAAGATTTAGCCCAATCTTATCTTGATTCAGTTGTGGTTATTTAGTGATTGTGTGTGTGTGTGTGATATGTGGTGTTCTACAGCTCAAAGGCCTTGATATTGTAGGATCCAGAGTACAGTAAGAATATCAAATCATGGGATACCCACATGGACATCTGCAATAGATGGAGCAAATACATCATGGCTTGATCACACTGTGAAATAAGGGTCAGTTGTTACAATGATATGGAAGTATATTTTTGTTGGATGGTCTATTATTTAGTGACAGAAATTCGTTAAAGAAATTTAGGCCAGGCATGGTGGTGCACACCTTTAATGCCAGCATTTGGGAGGAAGAGGTAGGAGGATAAGTCAACTTACTGTACTGGCAAAGCTGATAGAGTAAAGTTTCCAGAAAATGAAGACAAATATCTATATATCTTTATTATTCAAAATTAGATACATTGTATGGGCAAATATTGGGTTGGTATCCCCATTTCCCTTCTCCCTGTGCCCAATCCAGTGGGTATCCTACTCGGTGGATACTGAATCAATCCATTGAGTAGGGGGTTATGGATAGTACAGGAGGCTTCCAGGTTCCTCCCCAACTTTGTGTGTTGTTG